>CAWUFW010020420.1:0-152017 GCA_963921515.1 Calotriton arnoldi | reverse complement strand
TAATTTAAAAAGAAACAAAATGAGGGGTTCTTTTTGAAATAGAAATTATGGTTAGTGCTGCAGAAAGAAAAATTAGGGCATGTTTTAAGTGAGATCTGAAATCCTCTTCTATTTCATTAGAAAATTCTGACATGCAGACTGAAACAATCACTTTCAATACCAGCAGCAGACTACCAGTTAACTCCCTGGTGAGCAGTAGCTTTACTCCAGTGATCTAATGAGCAACTAGAGTGCTAACATTCTGAATTTATGGCAGATGTGAGACACATCTGAATGCCTTCTTGATGGAATCAAAGTAAAAAACTGAAAGCATTTCCTACTGAGGAGACTGCAGTAAATGAAGAAATTAGGAAACTTCATAACAAAGAAGTCTTCCAAGATGGCCACCAGTGAAAAAAGAGCCCAAATGTAGCACAAATATTACCCAGATGTAGCCCACATATAGCCCAATGACAAAAGTGTGCAAAACACTTTTTATTTTTAGTTTTTTTGCAGTTTTATGTAGTGCAGACTGGTCAGGTATTGGAGCATTGCATCTTAAAACATGACCCCCTACACTACAAAAACACCACTGCACTACCTTAAACCCTAAAACACTACCCCCAGCACGACCCCTACACTACACAAGCACCACTGCACTATCCTAAACCCTCAAACACTACCCCCAGCACGACCCCCTACACTACCCAAACACCACTGCACTAACCTAAATCCTAAAACACTACCACCAGCACGACCCCCTACACTACCCAAACACCACTGCACTACCCTAAAACATGACCCCCTACACTACACAAACACCACTGCACTACCCTAAACCCTAAAACACTACCCCCAGCACGACCCCCTACACTACACAAGCACCACTGCACTACCCTAAACCCTAAAACACTACCCCCAGCACGACCCCCTACACTACACAAACACCACTGCACTACCCTAAACCCTAAAACACTACCCCCAGCACGACCCCCTACACTACCCAAACACCAATGCACTAACCTAAATCCTAAAACACTACCCCCAGCATGACCCCCTACACTACCCAAACACTACTGCACTACCCTAAAACATGACCCCCTACACTACACAAACACCACTGCACTACCCTAAACCCTAAAACACTACCCCCAGCACGACCCCCTACACTACACAAGCACCACTGCACTACCCTAAACCCTAAAACACTACCCCCAGCACGACCCCCTACACTGCCCGAACACCACTGCACTGCCCTAAACCCTGAAACACCAGCCCCTGCATGACCCCCTACACTGCCCGAACACCACTGCACTGCCCTAAACCCTGAAACACCACCCCTAGCACGACCCCCTACACTGCCCGAACACCACTGCACTGCCCTAAACCCTGAAACACCACCCCCTGCATGACCCCCTACACTGCCCGAACACCACTGCACTGCCCTAAACCCTGAAACACCACCCCCAGCATGACCCCCTACACTGCCCGAACACCACTGCACTACCCTAAACCCTAAAACACTACCCCCAGCACGACCCCCTACACTACACAAGCACCACTGCACTACCCTAAACCCTAAAACACTACCCCCAGCACGACCCCCTACACTACACAAACACCACTGCACTACCCTAAACCCTAAAACACTACCCCCAGCACGACCCCCTACACTACCCAAACACCACTGCACTAACCTAAATCCTAAAACACTACCCCCAGCACGACCCCCTACACTACCCAAACACTACTGCACTACCCTAAAACATGACCCCCTACACTACACAAACACCACTGCACTACCCTAAACCCTAAAACACTACCCCCAGCATGACCCCCTACACTACACAAGCACCACTGCACTACCCTAAACCCTAAAACACTACCCCCAGCACGACCCCCTACACTGCCCGAACACCACTGCACTGCCCTAAACCCTGAAACACCAGCCCCTGCATGACCCCCTACACTGCCCGAACACCACTGCACTGCCCTAAACCCTGAAACACCACCCCTAGCACGACCCCCTACACTGCCCGAACACCACTGCACTGCCCTAAACCCTGAAACACCACCCCTTCACGACCCCCTACACTGCCCGAACACCACTGCACTGCCCTAAACCCTGAAACACCACCCCCAGCATGACCCCCTACACTGCCCGAACACCACTGCACTGCCCTAAACCCTGAAACACTACCCCCAGCAAGACCCCCTACACTGCCCGAACACCACTGCACTGCCCTAAACCCTGAAACATCACCCCCAGCAAGACCCCCTACACTGCCCGAACACCACTGACCTAAACCCTGAAACACCACCCCCAGCACGACCCCCTACACTGCCCGAACACCACTGCACTGCCCTAAACCTTGAAACACTACCCCCAGCATGACCCCCTACACTGCCCGAACACCACTGCTCTGCCCAAAACCCTGAAACACCAGCCCCAGCACGACCCCCTACACTGCCCGAACACCACTGCACTGCCCTAAACCTTGAAACACCAGCCCCTGCACGACCCCCTACACTGCCCGAACACCACTGCACTACCCTAAACCCTGAAACATCACCCCCAGCACGACCCCCTACACTGCCCGAGCACCACTGCACTGCCCTAAACCCTGAAACACCAGCCCCAGCACGACCCCCTACACTGCCCGAACACCACTGCACTGCCCTAAACCCTGAAACACCAGCCCCAGCACGACCGCCTACAGTGCCCGAACACCACTGCACTGCCCTAAACCCTGAAACACTAGCCCCAGCACGACCCCTTACACTGCCCGAACACCACTGCACTGCCCTAAACCGTGAAACACCAGCCTCAGCACGACCCCCTACACTGCCCAAACACCACTGCACTGCCCTGAACCCTGAAACACCAGCCCCAGCACAACACCCTACACTGCCCGAACACCACTGCACTGCCCTAAACCCTGAAACACCAGCCCCAGCACGACCCCCTACACTGCCCAAACACCACTGCACTGCCCTAAACCCTGAAACACCAGCCCCAGCACGACCCCCTACACTGCCCGAACACCACTGCACTGCCCTAAACCCTGAAACACCAGCCCCAGCACCACCCCCTACAATGCCCGAACACCACTGTACTGCCCTAAACCCTGAAACACCACCCCCTGCACCGCTCCCTACACTGCCCGAACACCACTGCACTGCCCTAAACCCTGAAACACCACCCCCTGCATGACCCCCTACACTGCCCGAACACCACTGCACTGGCCTAAACCCTGAAACACCACCCCCTGCACCACCCCCTACACTGCCCGAACACCACTGCACTGCCCTAAACCCTGAAACACCACCCCCTGCACCACCCCCTACACTGCCCGAACACCACTGCACTGCCCTAAACCCTGAAACACCACCCCCAGCATGACCCCCTTTACTGCACGAACACCACTGCACTGCCCCAAACCCTGAAACACCACCCCCAGCATGACCCCCTACACTGCCCGAACACCACTGCACTGCCCTAAACCCTGAAACACCACCCCTAGCACGACCCCCTACACTGCCCGAACACCACTGCACTGCCCTAAACCCTGAAACACCACCCCCTTCACGACCCCCTACACTGCCCGAACACCACTGCACTGCCCTAAACCCTGAAACACCACCCCCAGCACGACCCCCTACACTGCCCGAACACCACTGCACTGCCCTAAACCCTAAAACACCACCCCCAGCACGACCCCCTACACTGCCCGAACACCACTGCACTGCCCTAAACCCTAGAACACTACCCCCAGCATGACCCCCTACACTACCCGAACACCACTGCACTACCCTAAACCCTAAAATACTCCCCCCAGCACGACCCCCTACACTACCCGAACACCACTGCACTGCCCTAAACCCTAAAACACTCCCCCAGCACGACCCCCTACACTACCCGAACACCACTGCACTGCCCTAAACCACTCCCCCAGCACGACCCCCTACACTACCTAAACACCACTGCACTGCCCTAAACCCTAAAACACTACCCCCGCATGACCCCCTACACTACCCAAATACCAATGCACTACCCTAATCCCTAAAACACTACCCCCGCACAACCCCCTACACTACCCAAAGACCACTGCACTACCCTAAACTCTAAAACAATACCCCCCGCACGACTCCCTACACTACCCAAAGATCACTGCACTACCCTAAACCCTAAAACACGACCTCCTACACTACACAAACACCACTGCACTACCCTAAACCCTAAAAAACTACCCCCAGCACGAACCCCTACACTACCCAAACACCACTGCACTACCCTAAACCATAAAACACTACCCCCAGCAGTACCCCCTACGCTACCCAAACACCACTGCACTACCCTAAACCCTAAAACACTACCCCCAGCAGTACCCCCTACACTACCCAAACACCATTGCACTACCCTAAACCCTAAAACACTACCCCCAGCAGTATCCCCTACACTACCCAAACACCACTGCACTACCCTAAACCCTAAAACCCTAAAACACTAACCCCAGCACGACCCCCTACACTACCCAAACACCACTGTACTACCCTAAACCCTAAAACACTCCCCCCAGCACGACTCCCTACACTACCCAAACACCACTGCACTACCCTAAACCCTAAATCTACCCCCAGCATGACCCCCTACACTACACAAACACCACTGCACTACCCTAAACCCTAAAACACTACCCCTGCACGACCCTCTTCACTACCTAAACACAACTGCACAATTTGTTACAGGCGTTGCAACGCAGGCCTGTGGTGCTTTACTGGAAGTACCTGGTGGGCTAGTTGGGCCCCAGGGACTCTCAGGATTCAAGGTGACCTAATCCCCCAACTTAAAACGCGCCACGGGGCGCGTTTGCACAGTGGTGAAGGGAGGGGCGGGGCCTCAGGTGACATGTGCGCAAACACGCCCTGTGGTGCGTTTTAAGTTGGGGAGTTAATTCCCTTTGAATCCTGGGGGCCAACTAGCCCACCAGGTACCTTCAGTAAGCACAACAGAGTTGCGTTGCAGAGAGGTGAAAAAAGTGCGTGGCCTCGGAACGCCTCTCTGCAACTCAGCTCTGTGGTCCTAACTGTAGGTACCTGGGGGCTAGTTGGGCCCCAGGGACCCTCAGGATTCAAGGGGACTTAATCCCGCAACTTAAAACGCGCCACGGGGCGCGTTTGCACACATGTCACCTCAGGCCCCCCTCCCTTCACCACTGTGCAAACGCGCACTGGCTCTGGTTAGTCAGAGTCAGTTACCACCAGTACCCGTCTGAAAAAGTTGTGGGCACAGGATGATTTTGCAACAAGGCCTCTTTCTGCTCCTCTGTTGGTTCTTTCTGCACATCTTTTGCTTCTTTCTGTGCGTTTTTTCTTCTTTCTTCACATGTCCTACCTCTGTTGGCATAGTTAGAAACTAGCATTTAAAAAACCTTTGAAATTCACTTAAAAAATCATAGGTTTCAGGCACGTTATGGTTAGAAATTAGCATTTAAAAAACCTTTGAAATTCACTGAAAAAACCATAGGGTTCAGGCACGTAATAGTTAGAAATTAGCATTTAAAAAACCTTTGAAATTCACTGAAAAAACCATAGGTTTCAGGCACGTTATAGTTAGAAATTAGCATTTAAAAAACCTTTGAAATTCACTGAAAAAACCATAGGTTTCAGACACGTTATAGTTAGAAATTAGCATTTAAAAAACCTTTGAAATTCACTGAAAAAACCATAGGTTTTAGGGACAGTTATAGTTAGTTGGACATTTCACCCGTACAAAACCCGTGAAATTCCCCTGTTATAGTTAGTTCAGCTAACTATAACTCGCGCCCGCAATGCACTGCTGATGACGTCACATATTACATCACTCATGACATGGTCAGTGACATCACTGATGACATCACTGATGACATCTCAAATGACATCACTGATGACATCATCCATGTGATAATTTCATGCATCTTCTCACACCCTAATATAACTTTTGATACACCCACTCTAAATTACAGACTGCCATTATCAAAACCATAGACACTCCAACACCAAAAACTACATACCCACTCACTGATTCTTAGGTCTACACACATATCCACTCACTCACCTGTACAGTCACTCATACTTACAGTAACTCAGTACAGGACTATCATATGCACTCATACACCTATATAAACACTCACACACCGCCACTCATCCATAGAGGTACTCCCACACCTAGTCAGTCATGCAAAAAATTAATCACACACCCATTTACTCACCTATACAGTTATACACACACCAGCTCACTTACTCATACAAATACTAGCACATTCTTACGCTCTTATACAATAACTGATACAAGCACACGCATCCATACAGCCACTCTCACAATAACACACTCTCACTTATAGCCATTTAAATACTCTAACACACATATATACTGCCTTTTACATATGTAGTTACTCGCACATGTACCACTGAGATATACATTCAATCACTAACAGACCCATACACACACTCACCCACCCAAGCAGTCCATCACAGATGCACTCTTGAAATCATGCACCCAGTGAATCACCCACTCACACATCTATGTATAGAGTCACACACACCCCACCCACACAAACACTCAGGCAGCCATACAGATACTCAGAGAACCAATCAATAACCCATATAGACACTCATGTAGCTATTCGCAAATCCATGCATCCACTTACACACCAACAAACAGACGGATACAGACATTCACACAGTTTAGTCACTAACCCATGCATTCAGTAAGATACGTTTAATCACTCACTTGTAGAGTCAGTCACTCACGTACTAAATCATCCATTCAGACACTTATACACCCACTCATTCTTCAATACGCCTTTCCCTATATATATTAAACATATTTAAACTTTACAGAAACACACAGTCACTGGATGATGTCATCAGTGATGTCATCAGTGATGTCATTTGAGATGTCATCAGTGATGTCATCAGTGATGTCACTGACCATGTCATGAGTGATGTAATATGTGACGTCATCAGCAGTGCATTGCGGGGCGCGAGTTATAGTTAGCTGAACTAACTATAACAGGGGAATTTCACGGGTTTTGTACGGGTGAAATGTCCAACTAACTATAACTGTCCCTAAAACCTATGGTTTTTTCAGTGAATATATATATATATATATATTATCTACTGGCGGTCGCCAGTAGATAGTTATAGTTAGGACCTATTATCCATAGGAAATCCGCGACATTCTATTTGCAATAACGTTGGCGCCGGTTGACGAATCTTCGCGAAAGCTTCCAACTTGTTGGGGCGCTCCGGTCCGCTCCTACCCTGAAAGTCTCGGGGTGATACGTCAAGCGGGGGCCGAGAAAAAGGGGGTCCCAAAACGCGTTTTCCCCATTCATTTTTCCATAGGAACCTTTAGTCGCAGCTACAGCCCGAACTGCTGAACGGAATTACCCCAAATTTGGCAAAGAGGTAGCCCTTGGTTCAGACTGGTGCCTTTTGCTAAAATGGTGTAAATCCGTTCAGTAGTTCCTGAGAAATTCACAATTAAAATCACATATATATCTATGGGCGCGTCGGATCCGCGTACCCTCCCGATCACGAGCTGCATGCTAATTGGCTGTCAACACTCCAAATCAAGAAGTGTTGGCAGCCATTTTGTCCCTCGGTAGAACCGAGGGACAGAAACAAGTGCGCAAAGCGCAAAAGGGGGCAGGGTAGAAACACCCTGACCCCCTAGGTCTGCTCAGGGGTCCCACAAGGACCCCTGGGCAGAAAAGCATTTTTTTTTTAAATCGGCGGGATGCGCTTAGGGTGCGCGGATCCTGCCGAGAAAAAAAAGAAACAAGTGCGCAAAACGCACAAAGGGGGCAGGGTAGAAACACCCTAACCCCTAGGCCTGCTCAGGGGGTCCCACAAGGACCCCCTGGGCAAAAAGCATTTAAAAAAAAAAATCGGCAGGATGCGCTCAGGGAGCGCGGATCCTGCCGAAAAAAAAATAAAATCGAAGCTTCGATGTTAATTTGCCCCCGGGTGGGCCAAGTCCCGGGGGCATGCTGGGGGGTTTATTTTATGTATGGGGGCCTCTAAGGGCCCCCAAGCCCCGGGGACCGCCACCCCCGGGGCTTTATTAGAAAAGTTGCGGGAGGGCTCTGAGCCCTCCCGCAGCCCCGGGGACCACCACCTCCCCGGGGCTTCTTTATTTATTAAATTAACCTGTGTGGGGGACTCCAGCCCCCCACACGCCCGGGGACCACCACCTCCCCGGGGCACTAACAAAATTGAAAATGGGGGTCCGTTTTGGACCCCCAAGCCCCGGGGACCACCACCTCCCCGGGGCTTTGAAAATGTGGGGAGGGGGCCGCGCGGCCCCCCTCCTGGAGCCAGTGATGGCCCTGGGGACCGCCACCCCCAGGGCCGGCTCCTGCAGTGTCCCGGGGTGCCTACCCCCGGGACACTGCTGTTTGCAATGACAGGACGGAGCCTCGCGGCTCCCGTCCTGTCATTGCAAACTGCTTTGAATTTTGGAAGCGAGAGCAGGGAAAGCTGCTCTTGCTTCCAAAATTCAAAGCAGAATTGCTTTTCCACAAGGGGAGCTGCATATTAGCAGCTCCCCATGTGGAAAAGCAATGCCGCAGGAGACGGGGAGCCAGCAGGGTCCGTGGGGGAGTTGGGGTCCCCCCACGGACCCCAAAAGGATAGGGCCAGCCCCGGGGGATGGGGTCCCCGGGGCCTAAGGAGGCCTTAAGAGGGGGCCAGGCAGCCCCCTCCATCAAATAAAAAAAAAGGTGGCTATGGCCCGGGGGATGGGGTCCCCGGGTCGAAATTGGCCACGGGAGGGGGCCCACGCGGTCCCCTTCCCAGTCCTTTTTTTATTTTATTTTTTTAAAAGGGGGACAGGCCTTGGGGGATGGGGTCCCCAGGGCTCAAAAATTACTAAAAGGGGGGCCACACAGCCCCCTTTTAAAAAAAAAATATATTTTTTTAAAACGGCATCGCGAGGGAGGCCACGCCCCTCTTTGACAGCACTCTGCAAACGCGCCCCTGGCGCGTTTGCAGAGGGGGAACGAATTCCCCTTGAATACTGGGGGTCCCTGGGGCCAACTAGCCCACCAGGAACCTCCAGTATGCGCCAGGGGGCTGCGTTGCACAGAGGTGGATAGAGGCCACGCCCCTTTTACACCTCTGTGCAACGCAGCTCTGTGGCGCTTAATGGAGGTAGCTGGTGGGCTAGTTGCACCCCAGGGACCCTCAGGATTCAAGGGGAGTTAATCCCCCGACTTAAAATGCGCCACGGGGCGCGTTTGCACAGTGGTGAAGGGAGGGCGGGGCCTGAGGTGACATGTGTGCAAACAGGCCCCATGGCGCGTTTTAAGATGGGAATTAAATCCCCTTCAATCCTGAGGGTCTCTGGGGCCAACTAGCCCAACAGGTACATCCAGAAAGCGCCACAGAGCTGCGTTGCAGAGAGGTGTAAAAGGGGTGTGGCCTCTCTACACGTCTCTGCAACGCAGCCCCTGGCGCATACTGGAGGTTCCTGGTGGGCTAGTTGGCCCCTAGGGACCCTCATGATTCAAGGGGACTTAATCCCCCAACTTAAAACGCGCCACAGGGCGCGTTTGCACAGATGTCACCTCAGGCCCCGCCCCTCCCTTCACCATTGTGCAAATATTCCTCTAAAATCTGCCGAACTACGAATTCTGATTTACTCACCTGTTATCAGGAGAGACCTCAGTGCTGCATCTTTCAGCCCAGTACTAATCATGAAAAGTAATTTTAACCGTACTTACCAGAAACTTAAATTTCCTTCCATAGGATATCATTGCCTGCTTTTTGCTGAAAAAGTTTCTAAGTGTTGATTTTTGAAACATACAAATATTCCTCTAAAATCAGCCGAAATACGAATTCCGATTTACTCACCTGTTATCAGGAGAGACCTCAGTGCTGTATCTTTCAGCCCAGTACTGGTCCTGAAAAGTAATTTTAACCGTACTTACCAGTAACTTGAATTTCCTTCCATAGGCTAACATTGACTGGTTTCACTTGGAAATTCTTCTAAGTGTGGAGTTTTGGAACTTTAAAATATTCCTCTAAAATCAGCCGAAATACGAATTCCGATTTACTCACCTGTTATCAGGAGAGACCTCAGTGCTGCATCTTTCAGCCCAGTACTGATCCTCAAAAGTAATTTTAACCGTACTTACCAGTAACTTGAATTTCCTTCATAGGCTAACATTGACTGGTTTCACTTGGAAATTCTTCTAAGTGTGGAGTTTTGGAACTTTATAATATTCCTCTAAAATCAACCAAAGTACGAATTCCAATTTACTCACCTGTTATCAGGAGAGAACCCAGTGCTGCATCTTTTAGCCCAGCACTGACCCTGAAAAGTAATTCTAACCGTACTTACCAGTAACTTGTATTTCCTTCCATAGGAATCCATTGTCTGGTTTTCAGCAGAAAAGTTTCAAAGTGTCGATTTTCACAAACTACAAATATTCCTTAAAAATCGCCTGTATGACTTAAACGCATTCTTTCAACTGTTTACAGGAGATGCACCAGTGCTGGATCCAGGATCCAACACTGAGTAAGAAAAAGTAACGATAACAGTTTTTACCTGCTAAGTGAATTTCCTTCCATAGGATAACATTGGTGATTCTATGAGAAAAAGTTTCTAAGTGTCAACTTTTAAAATACAATAATATTCCTTAAAAATCACTACTGTAACCAAAATGCTTTTACTCAACTGTTTTCAGGAGATGTCCCAGGACTGAATCTAGGATCCAGTCCTGTGGTTAGAAAAGTAATCCATAAAGTAACTAATTGCATTTAACTAGAAATTCACATTGAGCTGAATGTTGCATTGTGTTTGAAAATGTGTTGCCCATTGCAACAACTGTAACTACTGTACTTAAAAGTCTATTGCCTATGTGCAAAGTATTTAAACTAAAGTAATTCATTCTGAGAAAGTATTTTTTGTAATGTATAATGTAATTACAATGTAATTTAAAAAATAAAATATGTAAAAAAAAATTGTTTCTAAAAATGTAGTAAATCAGTATGAAAAAAATAAATATAACAATTAATACATTTAAAAATTGTCATTTACAAAACCTTTGAAATTCACTGAAAAAACCGTAGGTTTCAGACATGTTATAGTTAGGAATTAGCATTTAAAAAACCTTTGAAATTCACTGAAAAAACCATAGGTTTCAGACACGTTATAGTTAGAAATTAGCATTTAAAAAACCTTTGAAATTCACTGAAAAAACCATAGGTTTCAGGCACGTTATAGTTAGAAATTAGCATTTAAAAAACCTTAGAAATTCACTGAAAAAACCATAAGGTTTTAGGGACAGTTATAGTTAGTTGGACATTGCACTCGTACAAAACCCGTGAAATTCCCCCGTTATAGTTAGTTCAGGTAACTATAACTCGCGCCCCCGCAATGCACTGCTGATGACGTCACATATTACATCACTCATGACATGGTCAGTGACATCACTGATGACATCACTGATGACATCTCAAATGACATCACTGATGACATCACTGACGACATCATCCATGTGAGAATTTAATGCATCTTCTCACACCCTAATATAAGTTTTGAAACACCCACTCTAAATTACAGACTGCCATTCTCAAAACGATACACACTCCAATACCAATAAGTACACACCTACTCACTGATTCTTAGGTCTACACACACACATCTACTCACTCACCCGTACAGTCACTCATACTTACGGTCACTCAGTACAGGACTATCATATGCACTCATACACCTATATAAACACTCACACAACGCAACTCATCCATAGAGGTACTCACACACCTAGTCAGTCATGCAAATAATTAATCACACTCCAATTTACTCACCTATACAGTTATACACACCAGCTCACTTACTCATAAAAATACTAGCACATTCTTACGCTCCTATGCAATCACTGATGCAAGTACACACTCATCCATATAGCCACTCTCACAATCACACACTCTCACTTATAGCCATTTATATACTCCAACCAACATATATACTGCCTTTCACATATGTAGTTACTCACACATGTACCACTGAGATATACATTCAATCACTAACACACCCATACACACACTCACCCACCCATACAGTCCATCACAGACGCACTCTTGAAACCATGCACCCAGTGAATCACCCACTCACACATCTATGCACAGAGTCACACACACCCCACCCACACAAACACTGAGGCACCCATACAGATACTCAGAGAACCAATCCATAACCCATATAGACACTCATTTAGCTAGTCAGAAACCCATGCAGTTGCTTACACAACAACAGACAGACGGATACAGACATTCACACAGTTTAGTCACTCACCCATGCATCCAGTAAGATACGTTTAATCACTCACTTATAGACTCAGTCACGCACCTACTAAATCATCCATTCAGGCGCTTCTACACCCACTCATTCTTCAATACGCCTTTCCCTATATATATTAAACATATTTAAACTTTACAGAAACACACAGTCACTGGATGATGTCATCAGTGATGTCATCAGTGATGTCATTTGAGATGTCATCAGTGATGTCATCAGTGATGTCACTGACCATGTCATGAGTGATGTAATATGTGACGTCATCAGCAGTGCATTGCGGACGCGCGAGTTATAGTTACCTGAACTAACTATAACGGGGGAATTTCACGGGTTTTGTACCAGTGCAATGTCCAACTAACTATAACTGTCCCTAAAACCTTATGGTTTTTTCAGTGAATTTCTAAGGTTTTTTAAATGCTAATTTCTAACTATAACGTGCCTGAAACCTATGGTTTTTTCAGTGAATATATATATATATATATATATATATATATATATATATATATATATATATATATATATATATACATACATACAAAGAAACAGTCCTGCTTCCCTTACTGCCACAAAGGGAATCCAGCACAGGTACGGACCACAGAAAATGTCTCCAAGCACTCCAATAGATTCTTTGCAGATTTCTTTATTTCATCATAAACACCACAAAGTGTAATGGACCAGTGTCCGCCCAGACGCGTTTCGATCGCACACAGCGATCTTGATCACTGTATATATACATATATATATATTCCCCCAAAAAAACACAATGGTTAAAGTGGAGTTATACGTGAGAAAGGTAGTGAGATTTTAACTTATGTTGAAAACCTTAGAAATTCACTGAAAAGCACTACTGTTTATACTTGCAGATCACCCTCAATAATCTGAACTTGAATTTTGGTCTCATAAAATATACGGTGGTATCACAACACCAACTGAAGTGCATTTTAAAAACACGAGGAAGGCAACTGTCCAGAGTGCTTGACTTGTAAGAGGTAATGCACACTCTGGGGTTCGCTGGCTTGCTTCAATCGCACGAGGCAGCAGTCCACCAGCCACATTTGAAGGTCCTATTGGGCAGGAACGCCCTAAAAATTATGCTATACATGAGAATCTGGGCACTACCATTATCGGAATTCAGGGCGCATTGGAAATCAAAAAGTTGTGGTCAGCAGCTGTGCCGTTTGTGCACATATGTTACTGAATCGCTGAGCCACCTGTTATGTTGTTGCACCGCGCTCATAGGCCCATTTTACTGAGACTTCTGTTCCTGAAACATGGGCTAAGATCTTGTAGCGAAGCGGTTACTTATGTCTACATATATGATGTTTCAATGGAATTAGCTAAAATGGCTAAATATTACTCCATAGTAGGGGATTTCTTATCTGACCTCCTTCGGCTGACATCCCTTGCCGGAACCCCAGGACGGAACTAGTTGGCAGGCACACAAGACAACCATTGGAGGCACCGTGGAACATTTGGATTTAATCAACTACTTGCATTAGGCGGCCATACAAAATTTTGTACCAGCACGTGGATATTGCCTACAAGGACTTTTATTTCCATTGCATTGTGAAAAATCTATTGTCCTGAGAGGAGTTTCCCTGGATCAATTCCGGCCCGGATTCAGATTGCAACACCGAAGGGACAGAGGATACGATCTTATCTGGTACAGCTAGCCCATCGTCTACGGGAACAGAGTCCAGATGGGCTCCACCCAGGAGGAGGCGAAAGTTGAACCAGGGGTTGTGGAGGAGGGCGACTACCGTCACTAAGATATCCATCCTTACTAATGTCAGGAGGCAGATCGGCTGATGATGAAACACTCCCTGCCCCCTCTACAGCAGATGTTAGTCCGGACTAGCTTTAAAAAATAAAGGATATTTTTTAAGATCCTTGGATTTCCCAGCCTCAGCCCCATGGGTCATTGTATTTGGATCAACCGGATCTTGGGAAGTAGAGGGACCTGCCCCGGGAGAAACCATAGGGACGGGGCTGGTGCTCGAGTCTAGATCAGCAGAGGCACCCCCGGATAGTCTTGCTTGGAAGACTCTGAAGTTGCCATCTCAGAGTTTTCTGGAAGCAGTCCCAAATCTTTCCTCAGAGCTGCGGCGCGGTTTGCCCGAGCTGCTGCTTGACCAACACGTTTTTTGACCCTTTGCACCAGAGCTGGGGAATCGGGATGAGCTGCAGCAGTGCTTCTAGAAAGATTTCGCATATTAAAATTGCCAAGGAAATTCTTTTGCTGTACCCGTAACAGGTTAGCCGTGATTAGAACATGGGAGAAAAAAAAAAAAGGAAAATAAGGGGGCTTTGGCACACGGAACTCCCCCAGCGACCCTCAACCAAGTAGTACACGGTGTCCCATGCACCAACAGGCAGGCAGGCAGACAAAGCACATGTACTTACCCCCTTAGTGAGAAACCTGGTGGTCCCTGATGGCACAGCGAAAAAAAATCCCAGTCTCAAGAAGTCGCAAGTTGTTCAAACTCTGAAAGGATGATACAGCACAAATCAAATCTCTTAATGTGCCCTCGATGTCCACAGCATTATTCCAGTACTATTCCGGAGCAGCTCTCTCTGGGAACAGAGGGCCCGGAGCTTCGCGGGTGACAAGGCTCTCACAGGCTGTATAATGGTTATGATGGTTATAAACTGTGACTTAAAGTTATTGAGAAAAAAAAAGGAAAAAAAACCTTCAGGGCTTGTCTTGCCTTCCTCGGTCTTCTCAGCAGTGTCTTTTAAGAGTGCTCGCAAACCTCCCCTCCCAGCCTAATAACGTTGTACTGGCTCTGGCCAGGAAAAAAGTGAGGAAAGGGCCAGGAAAAAACACAAGCAGCTCCCCCGCCAGTTAATACCACCAGCCTGCGTAGAATCGCACAAGCGCTCGCACTCTGTCCTCTTGACTTGAAGCTGCAGAGTTCCGCAGGAATCACCCGGGCCTCACCGGTTCCCGCTCCCGTTCGAGGAATGCAGCGTCTCAGCTGACATCCTGCGTCCGTTCGTCGTCAGCTGCGGTACGAATCCGACATCCGGAGGTGAAAGGGGGAGGGCGTGGTTTACGGCACGATCAGCCGGCAGCCATCCCCGCGTAGGTTGCCAAGAGTCTCCTCAACTTGATTCTGGAGGAGATTCGAGAGCTTAAAACCTCTCAATCTGCAGAAATTGCTGCAATCCATGCCCGCCTCACTAAAATCGAAGAAAACATGGCTCAGGTCCCGGCACGACTTCTTGAGGCGGAGACTAGGATCTCGCAATTGGAGGATCAAGTTTCAATCATGAATGATAAAGTTGCAGCTTATCAGAGTCAAAAATCAGCAATGGAGAATAAACTGGAGGAATTGGAGAATCACTCCAGACGCTCCAATCTTCGTATCCTTGGTATTCCGGAAGGCCTTGAGGGGCAGCAGACATTACAATGGGTTGACTCCTTCATTAAAAAAAATGTGCTCCCGGATTATAATGGAGATTTGACTCTTATGCGAGCCCATCGGGTGCCTGCGTATCTTCCTCCCAATGCCAAATTTCTGCGGACAATCCTTGTTAACTTTGGGGACTACAGGGTCAAGGAACAAATTCTAGCTAAGGCCATAAAGCAGCGACAGTTCACCTCTTCGGAGGTTCCACTTTGTCGTATTTTCCCTGACATGTCTGCCTCCGCAGCCAAAAGGCAGAAAGAGTTTGTTAAAATGTTACACCTATTTAAAGAACATGGGGCGCAGGCAATGATTGCCCAACAGAGCAAATTAAAAGTGCTCGTAAAAGGCAGATTCCATGTATTTTGCAATGTCCCCGAAGCACAGGAATTATTGCAATAAATTTCTTCAAACAAGTCCTGATTGCTCCGACTTGGGCTTGGGCTTGTAAAATTGCAGATGTCACCAGTTTCTCATTTATCTCTTCTTCGGTTTCTCAGTCTGATGTTCTGTCCTTTCAGACAGTCTCTGGGGACTGATACCGCTCTTTCTTCTTTTTTCCTGCTTTTTCCTGTTGTTTCTTTTCTTTTCACTGAGGGGGGGGAGGGGTAGGTAGGCCGGTAGCACTTGGCACAAAGTCATAGTGCCAGTTATGGGGAGTTGGGTTAGCCTGTTAGGTGTGAGCAGGGATGGTGGACTGCTCACCGTGGCTTTCAGGGTAGTGGGGGTCACAGGGGTGGAATGGGAAGCATGAGGGGAAAAAGAAATCCTTTTGTAAAGTTTAGATTCAACCAATTACTATCCATAAATTCATATTTTGTTAGGGTAAGGATGGGGTCATTGATTGATGCCACATTTTTTGAGCACACCTTAGCCTACCTCGTAACTTCGTTAGGAACATATCGTGCTGTCTGCTAATGGATAAAAAGGAAATTTTAAAGGTGGTCTCTTTTAATGTTAATGGTCTTAACAATAAAAAGAAAATGATTAAGACAGAAAATCCAGCTGTTATTCTAATTCAAGAGACCCATATATCGGCTGTGAAGCTAGTAGACTTTTTTATGTTCAGGTCCTGGGCAGTATATCGGGGCTTCTCTTCCTCCTCTGCATCCCATCGCGGCACTGCAATTTTCGTGGGTAAAACTCCAAGCTGAGGTGGTCAATTCTGTAAGTGATCAGAGTGGAAGGTGGTGTTGGGCTACCTGCAATCTGGGGAATAGACTTCTAACGTTTGCTAGCATTTATGCCCCAGTAGAAGATAATCCTCTACCATATGAAGAGCTTTTTCAATCTCTAATTCAAATTCCTGGTGAAGTGATCATAGAGGGAGATTTTATTTTTTAATGAACCCTAAAATTGATTCCTCAGTCATTTCTAAAAAACAATTAGAACCGAAGACTCTTAGAGTTATTCAAAATTACGGAAAGACTTTGGACATAATTGACCCATGGAGGGCAACATCCCCGACCAAGATTGCATATACCTGTTTTTCGGGTAGATTTCGCACTTCCTCACGTATCGATTTCTTTCTCATATCTAGGACATTGACTTTTAGCCAGCAGAGAATTCTTCCGAACGGATTCTCGGATCATGCCATGATCATTCTAGAGTTAGAGTCAGGCAAATACGTTACTTATTCCAAAAGATGGACTTTAAATAGGCAATACCTATCAGAAGATAGCTGGGTGCTTCTCGCTAAAACAGAGATAAAGGAGTTTCTTGCACGAAATCATGTAACGTCACCTCCTCAAATAGTCTGGGACTCGCTTAAGGCATACATACGTGGACTAGCCATTGGGAAAGATGCCGAAAACTTAAGAAAAGTGAGGGAAAAAAATCAAAATCTAGAGCAGAAGGTGTAAAGGTGCTATGATATCTTCCTTAGTAGCTTCTCGGTCCTCAACCAACGGAAACTTGACAAGGCTAAATGGGATCTTAGCGAAGAATATTATTTTAAATGCGAATCCTCTCATAATAACCATAGGCAAAAGGTATACGAAGAGAGTAATTATACTGGGAGGTTTCTTGCATGGCAGGCCAGGGAGCAGGCAGCAAGCAACCAGATTAGTACATTGAGATGCCCTATAACTGGTATCCGCTCTGAGGAGCCAGTGGTCATAGGGGATATAATGTCTCAACATTACAGGAATATCTATGTCCAACAACAGTCTATTAATAAGGCATCCTTGGAGAAATTTCTCCAGAGACATGAATTGCCAGTACTCTCTGAGGTCGATAAAACAAGAATGACGCGTCCTTTCTCATTTTTTTATTAATCTTTTTATTGCAAGTAAAATGCAGAGACACATCATTCTTACATCCAATTACATCATATACAATATCTCTGTTGTCCTTGTAGAGGTGATGCCCTCTATCAAACCAACTAAGCACAATATTATACAATACACATCTAAATGGAGCTGAAACCTGACCACTGCTAAGCATACTTATTAATCTATCATTGCAGTTCGAGCCTTGCAACTTTCCACGTCTACAATCACCACCCATCCTCCAAATGACTAGTCCCAGCACTATGCGCTATCTGTACATATCTGTCCCTACCATTCTCACCGCCACTGCTCTTCAGGCTAACGCATCAAGAATCCCCTCTTGCCCTCCCCCAGCCACTCTGGTAGCTAAGTAGGTCTGGTATAGGCCCCAGAAGTTTTTAATGACGCGTCCTTTCTCTAAAGAAGAACTGGGGGATGTTATTAAAAATCTCTCGAATGGTAAAGCTTATGGCCGGGACGGTCTTCCGGCTGAGTTTTTTAAAACCTTTTTGAGCGCCATTCTTGAATATCTTTTGTTGATCGCAAATTCAATTTTAGAGGGCGGTCCAATACCATCTTCATTCCGACAAGGGAATATAGTCAGTTTTTTTAAAAAGGGAAAAGAGTGTGAAGACCCTAACTCTTATCGCCCTATCACGCTTTTAAATTCTGATTATAAAAACATTACTAAACTTTTAGCCAACCGATTCAATGTAGTAGCCTCGCACCTGATCCATTCCGACCAAAATGGTTTTATCCCAGGGAGACAGCTTGGGACCAATACGCATTATTTTGGCCGAAGCACTGGATTATTTTGAGACCCAGAAGATACCAGCTTTGGTCCTTTTATTCGACGCCGAGAAGGCATTTGCCTCGTGGTCTGGGAGACCCCATTTTGTATTCTTTTAAACTTTGGTATACCTCCCAAAATTACGGGGCTGATTCAGAAAATGTACCTAAATGCAGAAGCCAACATTATTATTAATGCCTCTGAGGCAGGCCAAATTAGTGTCAAACGGGGGACTAGACAAGGTTGTCCACTGTCCCCTGTGTTATTTGCTTTTTTTATTGAGCCCTTGGCGATTGCCATCCGAAATAATGCTGATATTTGTCCCCCTCTACCAACTATGGGGAAACTTAAATTATATGCTGATGATATCATGGTGATAATAAAGGGGGATAAGGAGGTCCAAGCAAAAGTTTTCGAGATTTTTGAGCCGTTTGAGTTGCTCGGCGGATATAAAATCAACAAAAAAAAAACGGAAATAATCCAGTGTGGCTGTAAGCCTGATGTTTTACATGCTGATATCTTGCCCTGTCTAAATAAAAACCGAAAAGATATATGGGGGTTTATTTCTCGTCACGAATCTCCGAACTGTATGACTTAAATTTCGCCCCGCTCCTACTGAAAGTACAAGACTTATTCCATCGATGGAACTCGCTTCCACTAACCATCATGGGCAGGGTCTCTCTGATCAAGATGTCCGTTCTCCCGTTATTTAATTTTTATTCTCTGCGATCCCCTGCGTCTTAACGGCATCTTTCTTTGCTAAATTAGAGTCCATGTTTACATCCTTTCTCTGGGGTAAGAAAACCCCTTGAATTGCACTCAGCACTTTATATGAGGAGCTGGAAAATGGCGGATTAGCTCTCCCCAACCTCAGGGATTATTATTTTGCATATTTTGCACAATATATGTCAAGGTTTAAACTGGAACCACAAACAGGTCTATTTGTAAATTATTTTATGAAGTTAATTTGTAAAGAGAACCAGATACGCTGCCCACTAAAAATTTAGAAATCCCCTAAACTAGTGCGCTATAAATGTATGCAGTGGTTTTTTCACAAACGTCAGGCTTTTTATAGAAGATATTCAATCCCCGTAATTAATTCCTCAACCCCATTATCCGAACTCACTTCAGTATTTGGGATTAGAGATTCGACTGTAATCATACAAAAATGGGCTAAGGCCGGCTTTGGGAAAATCTCCGATTTCTTAAGGAACGATAGGTGGCTGAATATTGCTGAAATGTATGATTTAATCCCGAATGATTTCCTTCTCCTTGGGTCATACAACATTCTTATTAAATTCCTGAGTAATCTCGATCTGGAACAGATTATTGAACGTAAAAATCTGGTATATGAATTACTTGAAGAAATCATAGTTAAGAAACCCGGGGAGTGGAAACAGTGTTTAGCCTCTATTAAGGGTATAGATCTGGAGGAGAAAGCAATAACTAAATGGGAAAAACATGAGGATTTGGAAGTCACAGCGAGTATGTGGTCCGTTTTAAATAAACTTATTTTCAGCACGCTGAGGGGGGCTAATTGGCGCTGGATGCTATTCTTTAGCAAATGGCTTCTCTATAGAACCCCACATTTTCTATCTAAGGTCTACCCCAACCAATCAGGTCAGTGTTTTCGCTGTCTAAATCATCTTACAGTCAATTGGACACACATCATATCACAGTGCCCCTTGATCCAGGGGTTCTAGAATGATATTTTTTGTCATTTGGAAGCTGAATGTTTAATCATAATAGATCCTAATATTCGGCTGAAAGTCTTTGGTTATGACCCTACTCTACATTTTCCCGATAAGGTGGTTAAACTATTATATATCGCAACGGCAGTTGCCAGGTCACTCCTGCTTCAGAGATGGCGATCAGATCTTATACCAACAAAAGGCGAGTGGGTTCGGAAAATGAAGCAGGTTAAAAAAGTGAACGACTCTATGCACTGCAAATTGGGGGATCAAGAAGTTTGAGAATGTCTGGGCGGCCTATTTTGAATAAAGTTTCAAACACGAGCTTACATTTTAGGAGGTACTCTTATTATGCTGGAATCTTATTCATGGCTGCATCTCTTGATATAATTGCACATCTTCTTGGACTTGATTGCACTATGGACACCTATCTATTAGCACTTTTTTGCACTATAGACACTTTAGTTTTTATTGCTAAGTATTTGAAGTTGCTTTTATAGGATGAAATATTATCTACGGCACACATGTTGATATCTCTGCATATTTTAATGTACCTAAGGCATAATCGATTTTTTAGCTCATTGTAAAATAGGCAGTCAACGTTGTATTGGATCTTGAAATACTATCCGTAGTTTTATTTAAGGTTATATTTATAAGATTCACTTGCATGTATTTTTCAATGCATTATGGGAACGTTTGCTATAATTTCCTTAATGTCGATATGATACTGTAGCTGGTCTCTAACGATCTTTTTTTCCTAGGCCATCTTGATTTTGGTACTGTATTAGACTTTGTTTGTGGTGTTGAATGGTTTTATTATTTGACATTTTGAATGAATTGTATGGATGAATTTATAAAACTTTCTTGACGGATTTCAATAAAAAATTTTTTTTTTTTTAAAAGGGACTTTTATTTAAGCATAATGCACTTTGGTATGGTCCTGAAATGCTGCTCAAAACGCTTTTTTACATTTTTCTGCCCCTGGGGTTAAATGCAATGGTTGTATAAGGTGGTTGTTACCACATTTGTATTTTAGACTAAGGGGCCGATTCCGATTCCGGCCGGAAATCTCTCCGACCGAGCCGGACCCGGAGAGAATTCTGACCGAATCGGACCCTAGCAGTCCAACCGGACGAGTACGATGCATTCGCATGCTATCGGACTCGAGTCGGTCGGACTCCCATTGAAGTCAACGGGAGCCGGTCGTACAACGCGTACGCGGGCTCCCATTGACTCAATGGGTGCGAGGCGGACAAGGGCGCCCCCTACACCGTGTACGCGTCCATGCGCATCGCGGCGTACATGCACAGGTAGGGGGACCCATGGGTCCCCCTGTGTGCGACTCGCGCGCCTACGCGTACAGGGGGTCCGACGCGGACCCCCAAAGTCCGGCTCCGACAGCTTTTTCGAGCCGGACGGCGCGAGTCGGTCGGACTGCTCGCGGCGCGCATCGTACTTACCCGGCCGGGAAACGTCTCCATAGCGCGGTGCGAGTCGTGTCCATGCGAGTCGGTCGGAGCGTGTTGAAGCCGCGTTCGAGTCAGTCGGCGATTTCGCGGGTGCTTGCATCGTACTCGCTCGGCCGGACCCGCGTACGATTCGGTCGGGAAACAGGGCTCCGAATCGGATCCGGTGAATCCGAATCCGATTTGGAGCACTACCGGCCGAGATCGGAATCGGCCCCATAATGTTGCATTTTATCTTTTTTTCTTTTTGCACTAAGGGTTATGGAATTAATCAAGTATTTGCATTAGATGGTCGCAGAAAACGTTGTTGATTTATATACTTGCACTTTAGAGCAAACTTTGCATTTTATATCCTGATAGTGGGTCATATGCTCATTCAAGCATTTGCATTGGGGGCCCTACAACTTGGTTGACTTAAAGGTTCGAAAATTATGTTCTTTGGAGCCATGGCCAATTATTATGGGCTGGTTGGTTGCTTATGACCACTATATTCAGTGACTTCTTGCACCTATTATAGGTACAAACCTGATTGATTTTTATCTGACCAGCAAGTTAGTGCACTTAAGGTTCGTGGTGCCAGTAATAGGCACAATAGAGCAGTGTGTGAATAATGTGAATTTCATATCCTTTTTAACAAAATTGCACCTTTATGGAATTTTTTTATTTTTATTGTATTATCTGCTTTTTATTGTGAAGATTGTAATTAATCATACAATAAAGTATTTCTATGAGTAAATCATACTGTTTAAAAGCAACAAAAAAAACAGTCAAATTCGCCAGTTATTCATAACTGACGTAAGTAACCCATGAGCATATCAAACTGTTCTTGCATATTTCTAGATTTATATTTGTAGCAGTGTGACTCACTTCGTGTATCGAAAATATGCTTTACTGCAACAACTATCAATAGTCTTTTTCAGCACAGAACTCCTCATTGTCAGAACTTGATTCACTCATGTCCCTGATTATTTCTCTCAGACTCCTCCCCTGGCTGCCCACTTCTGGCCCCCAAGGATCACAGGAAATCTCGCCCCATGCAGATCCCAGACTCCTCTCCCATTAAGTGAGGACGCCCCGCTCTGAGAGTGTTAAGTAAGAGTCTGTTGATTTAGGATTTGAGCTCTTCTTAGAACATAGTGGGCTCCAGCCAGTGCTTGATGATGGCTGTGGCTGGGATGGCAGCTGAGCTGCTGATGAGGGCGTCCTTGGTTATCTGGCTGGCCATGGGTCTGCTGGGGATCCCAAAGCGCCACAGTCTTTTGTGAGATTGGTGAAGTCATCCGTAGGTAGATAGCTAGTTCAAAGAAGCTGGGGTAAGTGTTCCTTGCTGTGGCACCTTCTTTTCAGCCACGCTTCACTCCCATGCACCTAGAAACATAGGGCCTGATTCACATTATGCCTCCGCACTCGTGGCGGAGGCCCCGCCATCGTGGGGGAATCTCCGCACTCGTGGCAGAGGCCCCGCCGTCGTGGGGGAATCTCTGCACCTGGGGCAGAATCTCCGCAATGAGAATTCTTAATTGTGGTGTTTCTGCCCCTAGTGCGGAGACTCCCCCATGACTGTGGGGCATCCGCCACGAGTGCAGAGGCCCTCTGTGAATCAGGCCCACCCTTTTGACAACACTATACCACTTTATGTTAGAGGGTCTGTTCATTAATATGCGTTGCCCTCTCTTGCTTTATAGGTAGTGTTCGAACTATATATATGTCCCTATACTTTCGTACAGATACATGTTGTGCTTCGGAACATTCTTCTCCTGGTTGGCAATGGTTTCTTCCTTCCTGTTCTTTCCCTTCTGTATTTTTATAGTGGTGGGAGACATGGCTTTAAGTGGAATATAAAAACTGGGGGGTCTCTCAAAGGAGCGTGACGGATGTAATTTAAGGTGTGGCTTAAAAAGAAAAAAAAACACGTAAGCTAAAAATCTGTGATTAGCATAGTGTGCCGTCCCACTTCTATTTTACTGCTCCTGTTATTGCATGGCACCCAGATAAATAATACAACAATTAACATTATACCTACAACAAGCCAGGACTATTGACTTTGTCAATGGTTGTTAGATGCATAAGATAAATAAGCAACAACTATAGCTTTGTTGTATATAATATTGAAAATGTGTCAGTTCTGAAATGATGAGACTGAAAGAACTATAACAAGTCTCTTTGAAGTTACATCCAAGGCAGTGAAGGGTGGCACTGTTGCAGAGTTAAGATTTTCTTTCACCCTGGAGGTGAGGGCAAAAATGGAGAGCCCGATAGGGACCCGTCTCAGCACCTGCTTTTTAGAACTACCGGTGCTGAGCACTGGCAGGACCCGGCGCACTTAAAGCCCTGGTGGGAGATATGTTTCCTTCTCTGGATATATATGCACACAGTGTTCCCTTTATGTATACATCGTGTTAAATATCAGTTCTACTAAAACTAACCCAATATCATGAAATAAAGGAGCCACAGCAAGTAACCCTAGCATAGCGTAGATCTACAGCACTGAGCACTGCTATGTCCAACTACAGAGCGGGATGACAAACAACTGTACTTTTTAAGCTGCCCAAAAACAATTGCTCCATACATCAACTTGTGGAACAATGAAACATTTACTGAAATCGCTGCATAAACTTGATTTAATAGTGAAATCTAAAAGAGGAAATTGCTTCATGCAGTTCAATTCTATACCACAAACATTTTATTTCCATGCCTGTGTCCACTGGCCGGGTGAATTATGGCGATTCAGAACAAGTGCAGAATTCATCTGCTGGGCATCAACAAAGTACCCAATGAATGCAAAAGAATGCAAGAAAACAAAAGATTATGCACGTATGCGGCTGCTGATTCATGTGGGCAGTTAAAGGCCAGGATGCTTTGAAGCCCCTCCAACGTGTCTGTTGCAAATATATCATCAACTTATGCTTCGCTTTGGTGTTTTGTTGCTGGAAGATAATAAGTGACAGGCAGTTTATTTGCTGTTGTTCTCTGCCTTTATTTTATACTTCATAGCAGCTGACTTGGCGGCCTGTTCCTAACATGTGATGTGGTGTGGGTTGGCGATGCCCTGAAGCCACCCGGCCATTTTAGCTCTGTTTCTTTGTTGAGCGCCGAGAACATCTGGCAAGATGCTGTGCGGAGCACACTGTGTCTTGTACACAGTCTGTTGTTGACTGTGGCACTCTTCACTAAAGGGTAGCGTTAAATATGGCGACTTTGACCTTGGCGGTCGTTTTTCACTTGTGAGGAAAAAAATCTATTTTAATTTCTAGAGACGGAAGCTCTTTTTAATTTCGAATCGTGGCCACGGGGACCTGCGTGTGTATTTTCGGTGGCCATCTTGAATTTACGGAGAACGTGAGAGCATCAAGAGAAAGATGAGAGTTTGAACGTACTGGGCAAATCTTTGTTTTTTTCACAATTACATGGTCGAATAATCTGCCCGAGACAGCTTTAAGTGATTATGCTGAGTACTAGAAGAAAACCGACGAGGAGTTAGGAATAGTACATCTATACATCCCTTTAAATACTTACCTTGATGATATAGTGGTAGTCGACACTGTGACTTGATATTGCTGAAGATCGATATTATCATTCTGAAATACAAGGTTTCAGAATGTGATGTTTGCATGTATCCCTCCATTATAATGCCCCTTATCAACTCTGCCCATCCCTCTACTCATATGCCTCCCCATACCTTATTGACTACTCCAAAACGTTTGTCTGTGGTGGAGCGGTACCCAGCAGAGTGCCCAAACAAAACAGCGGTCCATGGAGAATTAGGGCAGCGCAGCAAAACTCTGTTTTAGACACATTGGGGCATATTCACAAGCCCCTATCGCCACCACAACGTCACTTTTTTCGACGTTCCTGTGGCGATAGGGGCTTCACCTTATTCACAAGGCAGCGTTAAGCCACTTAACGTGGCTTAATGCTGCCTTGTGAATAAGGCACCCTTTCACGCTATACTTAGCGTGAAAGGGGAGGGCAATGGGTGTTGCTGTGGGCGTTCCACCACAACACCCATTGCTTCTGACGCTGCCTCCTATTCACAAGAGCAGCGTAAATAGGAGGCAGCACCAGAATTAAGACCAGGAAAACCTGGTCTTAACCTGTGCGAGCGAGGAGAAATGTTTAATTTCTCCTCGTTTTTGCTGTTTTCATGTGTGCTGCGTGGTGCAGCACACATGAAAACAGCAAAAGGCCAATGATTGTGTATGTACAGGCAGGTCCCCCTTCCTGCACATAAAGAATCATTTTCTGAAAATGCCGTTTTGCAACTTCTGTGTGTGCTGCATTAAGCAGCACACATAGAAGTCACAAAACGGCATTTCAAGATTGTTTATTTGCAGGAAGGGGGACCTTCCTGTACATACACAATCTTCCCCTGCACGCAGACACCCTTGCACCCCTGCATTGGCACTAAGCTGCTACACTTAGCGCCAGCGCAGGGGGAAGCGCAAGGCTACACCATATCCTTGTGAATATGGTGCAGCCTTGCGTTTCTGAAGTGGCGAAGTGAGGCATTAAGCCATGACGGCTAACGCCTCACTTCGCCACTTCCTTGTGAATATGCCCCATTGAGTCTCAAGAATTTGCTGTTTAGCCTGTACAAGACTGCTGACTAACACTCTTTGATCAGATCTCAAATTTTCAAAATGGATTTATCCAGCTGAAAAATTACCTAGGTGTCATCAGCATCTACAGGAATGGAATATTTGCTTCCTCAATGAAAAGTGTACCCGGCGGTAATATTACTTGATGATTACACAATTCTTTGGATTTTTTGGATGAGTTTGAAATTGAATAAAAGACATGATTTCAGTTGAGACCATAATAGGAAGTACTGGATTTTTAACTAAATTGGTTGACACATTTTATTCTCCCAATAAAAATAAAGGAAAATTGATCTGGAAAATGGAGATTAATAAACATTTTAGTAAAAGTTAAAAAAATCTGGTTTTGGGTAAAGTTTTTGACCATTATAAAATGCTTCTCCATGTGGTTTATTTCCAAAGCACTTGAATTGTGTCAACTTTAATGTATAGCGGAATCCCTGGCAAATCCAATTTGTAGTAGATTCCTGGCAAACCCAAACCCTTTCTGCATATCTTACTTTAGCCAGGTGTCTTGTCAAAGTTATTTGTTGACTCTGTTGTTACCACACCAGAAATGGTTTTCTGACCTGTACACCCAGAAATATATTTATTAAATTTTTATGAAACTCCATGCTTGGTACCTCCTATAGTGCCACCTTGTCAATCCTTTTTTTTTTTGTTGAAAACTTTATTTATCATTTTCGGACATATACAAAGCTATGCAATATCCACAGTTTGTTCCTTCCACCTTGTCAATCCTTGACCTTCCATACGGTGAAAAAGTAGTCCATCTCTACAAGGGCAACATACCATTGAAACCAAAAAATGGGCATAAACCTGAATAAGGGTGGGTTAGTTTAGTCAACTTAATTGGGAATAATTCACAGGAACTGGTAAGTTGTTCGACAATCTTGAGATTATTTTTTTAAGCAGCCTATAATATACCCATTTAGGGTTGGTAAAGCAGGCCAAGTATTGGTATACAAAACGTATGCAGTATAATTCCCAGCATGTGAAATATGTGCCTGGGCTATAGAGAATGTTTTGAAGGGATGTTGCCTTGAAAATATAAAGAAAGAGAATATGTCTGTTATGCAAGTCAAAGTGACTTTGCCATATGAGAAGCGCCATGTAGTGGCCATTCTCTTTGCCAAATATATTCAGCAATGATAATATGCATGGACTAATTCACAATTTAGGAATATCCAATCACAAAAATTCCTTTTTGTAATAAGTGGATTGGAAACTTGTTTACATGATTATCTGTTGTATCCGTGATATTGTAGACAATATATAAATATAGTGGGGACTATTCACAAAGGTGTTTTTTTTTTTTTTTATTAAAATTTTCAATCCATAACAAGCATTAGTATATAGCGCTTGCAGATATAGTTTTAAACAAAAAATAATGACCAACAATTAATAATATAACACTGCAAGAGGAGAGAGAAGACAAAAATAGAGAGAGGAAAAAAGAAAAAAAACAACAATGTGGGAGAGAAAGAAAAACAAAGCCAGCAAATGGATACAGTACAAATTCATTTTGTTACTTCATGTGCTCAATCATGGGCCCCCATATCTGGATACCCAATTTCCGTCTTCTTGCCGTTTTGAGGGAATAAAGACTAAATTCCAGATTGTAAATAGCGTAAAATTTTGCTCTTCACATCTCAAAGGAAGGAGCATCCTTCTGTAACCACACTGATGCAATACATAGCCTAGCTACAGCTGTGGCCATAAAAATTAAATAGCGAAACATATACACCCCTTGTCCCTGTGTAAAGCTGTCCCCAACACTTAATAACATTCCTTCTGGTGATATTTGAATGTCTACACCCGTGATATCAGCCAAAAACCCTTCAATGTGTCTCACCAATTGTGCTAGATAGGTGCACGTATAAAAGATATGTACAATGTCCGCATTCTCTGCCCCACACCGAAAACATTTCCCATCCTTCGTGCCACCCCCCACAAAGGTAAATTTACACATGAGTAAATCCACAGATGTTGATTTACCCGTACAGTTTTGAGTAAATTTACTACTATAGGCTATTCACCATTTAGAAGTGTAAAGTTACTTATAAGTGTAGACTTACATGTCCCCCTCAAATTCAGGGATAAAGCCTAATTTTCAATTGTAAAGCTACTAATTGTAGCTTTTCACATGTAGACGAAGATCTTCACTGCTGGGGTAGAGATCTGCCAATGGGAAAATAAAAGGAAAAGTTTAAAAGTTTGCTAAAGTTAAAAAAAATAATAGAAAAAATATTTTTATATAAACGTTAATTAATTTTATATATTCATTTTAAGTGCAGAATAATATAAAAGTTGTACAGCATTATTAACTTGAGTTGAAATAAAAATGTAATTATTTTGAATATATTAATTTTTTATTTATAGAATTTTTAACATTAAATGACATTTATTTATTGTTATTTATAATCATGAATAATTTAAATAAGTTAATTTAAAATAAAACAATTTCTATGGGGTGTTATTTAAGTCTGTCTTCTTTATTTTCTGTGGGAGGGTAATGCAGTACCTGTTGGTGGCCATGTGTGGGGCTGGACTAACTCTAACTCTCAGCTGGAGTACATTTACAACTGTTTTGGGTGCTTTTGGCTGTATTAACTATAGATGTTTGTGAATATCAACAGCCATACTCTTTTGTGGGTGGGTGCATATCCCACCCTAAACCCCTCCCTAACCTTCCACTAACCCTTTCCAACTCTTCCCTTAACCCCTCCTCTTTAGTAGTAAATATTCCCCATTTCCTGACACGCCGCTCTGTTCCTCCCACATTTACTACTAAAACATATACTTTTGTGTGTGGATATTTCCACTCATAAAAGATAGGAGAGAAGGAGGGGAGACCTCTGCACGTAGGTATGTGAACAGCATTTTGCAGCACATGAGTAGTACTATTGTAGTACCACTAAACGTACTACAAAATTCAGTATTTGAGGCATGCCAAAGTGCGCCTGTTACTGTAATCACTGCATTGACCTTGAATGGATGAGAATTTGACACCTGTACTGAGCTCTGCGAAAATAGAGTTATAGATTTGGTATAATCTGATGACAAAAGCAAACAACATGCATGTTGGTGTTGTAACAGTGCTATTAAAAAGACAGTAATATAAACTAATAGCATATTGAAGCTTCAATGTTGGGTATTGTTAAAGCAAACAGACAAAACTCCTTCCTTTGGTGATAAAAAATGAAATAAATAAATAAATATTCTAAGAGTCTCCATCAAACACATATTACAAAGCTCTCTACATATAAATTGCTTCCCTATAGAAAGATGGCAGCCTATAAAAGAAATTATAATATTACTTGTTGATGGTTAAAATGTCAAGAATACTGTGAGTATGGACGAAGATGATTAGAAAGTGTTATATTTGCTTATTATTTTGTGGTCAAATATAAGGCATTTGAGCAGAGAACACATTTAAGAATTATACTGGAAAGTGTGATGCCACAGACCTTTGCAGCTTAAGAATACAGACCTAAAGAGATTTAATAATTCATATTTCAAATTGACTTAATCCTCACTTTCAAACACCTCTTAAGTGTGAATGGATAACAAATAAACCAGGTCCTGGATAAGAAAGTGAATAATAAACTAATATATAGACCAATAATTAACACCTAATCTACAGTAGAAAAGTATGGCATTCATTCAGCATTGTAATGCAAAATTATGGAATAACAGACTCCACCCCTATGGAAAACATTTTGAGGTAACATCAGAATACTGCCTATCGTAGTGTGAGATAAATCACTCATACATGTTTCCTTACAGATATGTAATTGCCTTGGACTGATTGCCACCCCCTAAATGATGGGTGCCACTGTATGCACATTTTAAAACTCTGGATACCATTTGACAGTAAAACCAACCCACAGGAGTATACAATGGGCAGGAAATAAGATTTGATTTGTGTTATTACAATGTGGAATTCCTCCTCAATTTACTAGAATAGATGTCAACTACACATTCTAACAAGGTGCCTTCCTGCTGAATATTTGGAGAAGGCAGGTATAGTCTACTCTTTTCTGAAGGCACTCCACCTTCTTTCTGACAGTGGACCACAAATGTATCTTCCAGAGTTTTATGTTTGCATTCTCTTTGGATCTATTTAGATCTTCTCAAATACCTTCTCACTAAGGCTATGCATATGAGACTCTGCCTCCTCCGACTGAGCTATGGTACAATGACGTCTAATAGAAAAAAACATTGTTTTCCAGATTCTCTGACTGTTTTACCATGCAACCTATTTCAGAGGGATACCTACTTTTGCAATAATGTTGATGTCTGCATCTCTTCAAATGCACTCAGATCAGCTTCTCTGGCACTCCTTGTGGACCCCTGCATACATGCATCCATTTTGGGTGTTTGCTCTTTCTTTTTCTATGTTGCAACCCACTAGAACACTCTTCCCTTGCATCCTCATTTCATTTATTACTATCTTACAGTTTGCCAACACAAGAAGATCCTCCACTAACCACTACAATATGTTTCCTATCTGTGACTGAGTAGAATCTCGCACCAAGCCAACTTTTACATCCGTGTGCTTTATAGGCTGAAAAATGAATCAGTAAATGATAGTAAGTGGGGTTTCCATATATATTCTCACCTTGCAGAATTCCAGATATTATTAGTAGGATTCTGTTCAAGCTGTATGGTAAACATGTAGATCATACCATTGCCATTTGCATTCTCTCAAGAACAACTCCATTTAGGATGTTGTTTGCCATTGGGGTCTTACCAACAGCTGTAAAACCATACCTGAAAATGACCTGAAAAATTGAATATAAAATAATGGAGGTGTACATAAATATGCTGAGTCTCTAGAAATAGCATCTAACTCAAGCAATATTCCACCATTCTTCACTAGGATTTGACATCAGCTATAACTAGTTTCCCTGTTAAAGGCATCAAAAACTGATGAGTTAATGGGATCAAACATTAAATCATCTAGTGGACCCACAAACAATCAGGTGGAGACTGAGAGTACACTTACTGAAAGCCAGCTGGACATGCACCCTGTACAACCAGCCTAGAGTTTGGTGGATCTTTCAATTTGTATGGTCCTAAGCACTGTGTCCTTCAGAGATATGGTGCTGGTCAAGAGAATCCTGGTTGCTAGCTTAGTGCCCTGAGTCCCAGAGGACAGGGCAATGAGAGTGTATAAGGAGGCACAAACTGTAACCCTTAACAAAAGAGGGCGAGGCCTTCCTGAAATGGCTAATGATAGGGTGATTTGTGGTACCTCCTGTTCTCTAAACCATACGTTGCTAGAGCTTCCATCTGGCTTTAGGAGCTCTAGCAGCTGCATCTGGCCTCCATTTTCACAGCCTAACAATATGCATACCATGTAACATAAATTAAGGTGAAATGGTTGGTGAAGATTTCTTTAAAAAAAGAAATGGGGCTAGAGGAAAGACTATTCCTGGTGATACCCTATATAATATATCCCTCTTTCAAAAGAAGTGCCTGGCTAGGAAATCTGGGCCTCCTTACAAATCAAGGACTGTAAATGGGAAGACTGGCTAGTCTGGCTAGCACATAATGTTTTCCTGTCGATTTGCCTGCCAAATAAAAGACACACTTTTGCATTATTTCCTCGTGAATGAGACCAGTCTTTTTGGACTGCCTGTGTTGTGGATCTGTATACGGTAACGGACCGAGCCGGTTGTGGTCATCAAGGTCAAAAAGAAAGTAGGGAACTCTGTATGTTGTCTAGCAGAGTTTTTAAGTATTGGATTAGCATAGTGCCATCCACACTGAGCTTGAAAACTGGCAAAGTCCTTTGCCAGTTTTGCAGGAGTCTTTAAGCATAGGACGAGCTAATGCTATCCGTACCAAGCTGAAAAAGGACAAAAGTCTTTTACCACACCAGGCACAGTATTACACCTTTGGATTGGTAAAATACCATCCAAGCCAACCTTGAATGAATATAAGCATTCCCTGACACATGTTTCCCTCTTATTAGCGCTCGTCAGAGAGACATTGGTTTATTCAGACACAAGGGAGCACCAAGTATAAGTCAGGGCAATACCTTTTCAGGCTTATAGCGCTGCACAAATTATGCAAAAAAATGAAGTAGGGAACTCTGGGTAGGTCCCAAGTATTAGTTGGAGAGCAGCACCTTTATGTGGAACACTCTGACACTCTGAAACTGCTCACCTTAAATGTCAGTTTTTCTAGCAGAGTTTTTAAGCATAGGATTAGCATAGTTACATCCACACCAAGCTTGAAAAGTGGCAAAGTGCTTTGTCATTTTATCAAGAAAGTCTTTAAGAAAAGGATTAGCAAGTGCCATCCATGCCAAGCTGAAAAATCACAAAAGCCCCTGGGTTTTAGCTAAACAATAGCTAGAACCATTTTTCCATAGGAAATCGACTTTTTGGTTTGCTAATAATATTCCAGGAAGGAGTTGAAGTGTAAAAACATTTTTGGGGATTATGTTGTGGAGATTCGTCAACAGGTGCCAAAGTTATAAGCAAGCCAAACGCACATTTCCTATGTAAATGTGGTCCTAACTATAACTGCCTAGTAGCAACCACCACTGGTAATTTTCTAAAGTATAACATGGTTTCACATCGGATTTGTCGTGATCCATGTCAATGAATTATACCACGGACAGTGGCCCGAAATGAACTATTTGGACCATTTGGGGTGGTTATAACTGCAAAATGTTGGAAGCATCATGCAATGATTTATTAACAATGTTAATGTATGGAGCCCGGGCTTCCGAATATTTATGTAAATCGATTATTTGCACAACACAAGGTATTAACAATAGCCTGGTTAAGATGGCCACCACGAAAATACTCATGAGCGAGCTTTTCTAAAGTCCTTTGTTTGTTTTTGTTAATGATTTTTCTGACGAATGAAATATTTTGTTATTTAAAGGTAATGAATTATGTGTTAACTAACACTGACGAAGGCTAGGTGGCCGGAACGCATGAAGGCCAGGTGGCCGGAACGCGTGTGTTAGCTTCCTGATTCCTGGAGTGAGCTGGAATAAACTGATTTGTGTATATCAAGCCCGAGTTCGCAGCCTTATGTGTCTTATCCTGGGACATTGGTGCTCGAAAGTATTATCGCGGGACCGCCTTCGCGAGCTGCCGCACCCGCACTGCTGACAGCGACGATTGTTTGGCGGTTTACGTGTGTGGACTATTTATATATCGATTCGCTCCGCCGCCACCAGTGATTTGCAGTCCGACGAGGGACTGAGAGGATTACGAGCTGCATGACAAGACCCCCGAGATGCAGCTGGAGCGAAGGCGGATGCTGTTTCCGGCATCGTACTGGCGTGACAACTGCCCCGGTGAGTGCTCCCCTTTTGCAGCGCCTCAAGCTATTTTAGATGCATAGTAATTGGCGGCAAGTAAGCTGTGGCTTAAAACCAACTAACAGTAACATTGGGATTACAATACCGGCAAGCACTCCTCACGGAATCAGGAATGTTCAGTGATGCCAGAAGACAAGAAGCGGCGGATCTGGTGTTTAAAGGCGCTCCGTTTGAACAGCAAACAGATGGAGGCGCAAATACCAGCAAAGGACCATATAATTTGAAGGGGTGGTTCACAAAATTGGAACGAACCTATGAAAAGGAAATTAGGAAATGGTGGGAGGCCACCTCCCTACAGAGGTACTTGGATGTGGGACGTATACCTCGGGGACTCATAATTTATACTGTCACCTCATACGAAAACCCAGACCCCGACCTATTGAGAGATTGGGCAGACCACACCGTGGCATCATCTAAAGGCATGGTGGAAATTCAAATTAGATATGCCAAAAGTGATAGAGCAAAGTTATTGAGTGAGATCAATGACATTGAGGGGCAAATCTCAACCTTTGACGATAAAGTACAGGTGGAGAGTCTCAGGGCCAAAATGAAGACCAGACTCATCGCTTATGAAAACGATATCAAGTGTCGCAAACAAAATACGTTTGCAAGAGATCAACATAATTATAAATCTGGTAGGGTGCTAACTTTCGCGAAAAAGTATGATGCACCACGAAAGGCTTTACAAGCAACGAAGAGTGCTAACGTACCTGACCCCAGAGATACATCTGAATCAGAGGTAGAGACTGACTTATCTGAAGCCGAGAATCCGGGGAGAGATGCAGGAACCAGTGCAAGATGTGAACCGAATTTTCCACAGGAATATCAACTAATAAAGGAATCGTGGAGAAGGTATCCTCAAAGAACACGCCCGCCAGAACAAAACATCGGAAAAGCAGGCGAGGAGGGAAAAACAGGAAGAGGCAACTTCACCCCACGCATAACAAGGAGCAAGAGGGGTACCAACAAAAAGTAAACCCTCTGACAGTAATCAACCTGTCGTCAAAAACGTTGTCTGACATGGAAATTCAGGTCCTCCAAAAGGGACTCACGTTCTGTCCAACAACTGAGTGGGACTATGTGCAGACACGGATTGATCTCTATCACTTTGTGCGCAAGTTAAAACTGAAGAAGACTTTTATTCTGCATCCAAGACGGCCGGATCCTAGAGCTACAACATCTCAGGCCGCAACTGATATCCTCACAGGACACGATCTGGAGGCACTACAAACTTTACACATGTTACACACGAATAATCAAGAAACTGGACAGAATGATGATGAAAATGTGATGAATGGAATTGAGAACCTGGGTATCGATCAAAGTAGTGGCAAAAAAAAGTTTAAAGCTAAGTCTAAATTCATTCCAAAAATGCCATTTGATGCAATTGATTGTTTCCATGAAACCATGATCAAAGATCTTAACACTCTACGAGCAGCTTATCCACAAACGAATGGGAAACTGAAATATAACCTGACCAGGCCCCAGTGGTTAGCAGTGAAAGCTCTGAGGGATGACACCTCCATTATAATAAAACAGTCCGACAAAGGCGGCAATGTCGTGGTAATGGCAAAAGAAATGTATAAAGAGGAAGCATTGCGCCTATTGGGAGACGAGACGAGCTATATGAAAGTGAAGAGAGATACGTTTAACAACAGTGTCTTAGCATTCTATGATCTTCTTGAAAAGTGGAAATCAAGTGGTATTTTGGAAGATGATGAGTACCAGTTCATCAAGGTGGACTATCCGGTACTCCCAACGTTTTATCACTTACCGAAAGTTCACAAAGACACTCTGAAACCACCAGGGCGTCCAATAGTTTTGAGCAAGGGAAGCTTGCTGGAAAAAGCATCAATCTATGTGGACAATTTTCTTTTCCCGTTGGTGAAGGATTTAAGCTCCTTTATTCAGGACACCACGGATTTCATACGACGAATACAAGATATCCGATGGGAATCAGATTTTCTTTTCATCACAATGGACATTACCAGTTTATACACGTGCATTGCGCACAGCCAGGGTTTAATGTCTCTGAGATATTTTTTAAAAACCAGGCCTCTAAAGTTCCAGACTCATAGCAATATGGTACTTGAGATTGTAGAATTCTGCGTGCATAACAATATATTTCTCTTTGGGGGCAGCTCTACCTGCAGACACAGGGAACCGCGATGGGCACGTGCTTCGCCCCCAGCTACGCAAATCTTTTCGAGGGCTGGTGGGAGAAGCACGTGGCCTGGGCGGAGGACAATGAGAGGTGGGTCGAGAAAATCGCCCTCTGGGCAAGATATATAGACGACCTCTTCATTGTCTGGAAGGGCACCATTGCAGAGGCAGAGGAATATATTAGAATTCTGAACGATAATACATTCAATCTGAAGTTTACCAGCCATATTAGCAGAGTAGAAGTGCCCTTTTTGGATCTTTTAGTGTTTGTGGCAGAAGATAAGATCTGCACAAAACTATACAGGAAGCCTACAGCGGGCAATACTGTTTTGCACTTTAAAAGCCAGCACCCGCGAAGTTTGATTCACAGTATCCCCTATGGGGAGTTGTTGCATTTAAAAAGAAACTGCACACTTCCAGAAGATTACACAAAAGCTGCTAGTGAATCATTGAGTAGATTCAGACAGAGGGGGTACCAGAACCGTATACTGCACAATACGCAATGAGGGTGCAATCCACTGAGAGGCAAACACTTCTAAGATATAGAGTAGTTGAAGAGTCAGAAACTGAGAGTGATACAGAAGCTGTAAGACTAATCCTTGGTTTCTCAGCTGAATCTCAAAGAATCAGGGAATTAATTGAAATGAACTGGAAGGTACTGCAGACAGATAGTGTTATTGAAAGACTGTTACCAAGCAGACCCGATATCACATATCGTAAAAGTAAATCGTTAAAAGATATGCTAGTGCACAGTCATTTCATTGAGACAGTACCCACAACACGAACACCATTAGTGGGATTTTTCCCCTGTACTTCATGTAAGGCCTGTAAAAACAGTGAAAAGGTCAAGGAATACACAGTCCCTGGTAAAAAATCAAAACGCACAATTGATAAATTGTTGAACTGTAACACTAGTTTTGTGGTGTATTGCTTGGTATGCCTGTGTGGTCTTCAGTATATTGGGAGCACGATCCATCCAGCAAAGAAACGTATACTGGAGCACACACGGGCAATAACCAACCATGACAGTGTGTACCCAGTGGCCAGACATTTTGCAGAAGTCCATGAGTCACGAATTGACAAATTACGTTACTTCTGTTTGGACCAAGTCCCCATTAGAGATAGGGGAGGAGACAGGGTTAAGTTGCTCCGACAGTTGGAAGCTAGATATATCGTTGAGCTACAAACCTGTGCCCCCTGGGGACTTAATAGCGCGGAAGAACTCTGGTCATTTGTGGGGTAAAATGTTGTGGCAGTGAATAAGCCCATTATGGGCGATATTGATCAAAGTTGTAGGGAGAAGGTCTTTCTTTTTCTTTTTCTCTCGCCCCCCCCTGTTTTTATATAACCATGGGAGAGCTACAATGAACTCTTTGAATCATTGATGAACATTGTTATTTCCACACTTTGTAAATATCACTCCTTCTGCATGAGAAATGAGCCGTCTGACCGCTAGATATATTTCTAATATATGTGGCTTATCTATTTTTTGGTTGTGTTGACAGTATTATACATATGATTTTTTGAGGGCTTCAAATGCCCATTAAGGGCGTCATTTTCTAAAGTATAACATGGTTTCACATCGGATTTGTCGTGATCCATGTCAATGAATTATACCACGGACAGTGGCCCGAAATTAACTATTTGGACCATTTGGGGTGGTTATAACCGCAAAATTTTGGAAGTATCATGCAATGATTTATTAACAATGTTAATGTATGGAGCCCGGGCTTCCTAATGTTTATGTAAATCGATTATTTGCACAACACAAGGTATTAACAATAGCAGGCGCGGTCGGTGGTAGGAGTGCCGGTCGGGCGGTGACGTGGGGCGGGGGAGGGACAGGGTGGGGGGTAGTAAACTACGGATTAAGGCCCAATACAGGTAAGTAAATATTTAAATAAATAAAACGAATTTCGTTGTGAGCGCTGCATCGCCAAATGCGATGCAGTACGCGCAACGAAATTCGTTTTATTTTATTAAATGTTTACTTACCTGTATTGGGCCTTAATCCGTAGTTTACTACCCCCCACCCTGCCCCTCCCCCGCCCCTCGTCACCGCCCGACCGGCACTCCTACCACCGACCGCGCCTGAACAATAGCCTGGTTAAGATGGCCACCACGAAAATACTCATGAGCGAGCTTTTCTAAAGTCCTTTGTTTGTTTTTGTTAATGATTTTTCTGACGAATGAAATATTTTGTTATTTAAAGGTAATTAATTATGTGTTAACTAACACTGACGAAGGGCAGGTGGCCGGAACGCATGAAGGCCAGGTGGCCGGAACCCGTGTGTTAGCTTCCTGATCCCTGGAGTGAGCTGGAATAAACTGATTTGTATATATCAAGCCCGAGTGCGCAGCCTTATGTGTCTTATCCTGGGACATTGGTGCTCGAAAATATATATATATATATATATATATATATATATATATATATATATATATATATATATATATATATGTCACCAGTAGGTAGTTATAGTTAGGACCTAGTTTCCATACGAAAAGTGTTTTTTGTTTCACTAATAACATTGGAGCCATTTGACGAATCTAAACGAAAGTTTCTAAACTAGTTTGCCACTCACTTCAGCTGCTGATTGACTGCCACCACTCAATCAGGAAGTGGTGGCAGCCATCTTGGGACTCAGACTCAGCTGAGTCCTAAAAAAACATAAAAATCATTAAAAACGTGTTTTGGGACCCCACCACTAGGCATAGGGAGGATAGGAATACCCTGCCCCCCTATGCCTGGTGGTGGGGTCCCAAAACACTTTTTTTTAAATTACCTGCAAATTCGTGGAGAATCCGTGGATTCCCTGAAAAATAAAAAAATAAAACCCTGGGTCACCCAGGTCTAGAAAATAGGGAGGGGCTGTGGACATGATTTTGGTCCCAGGGACCCCCTTCCCCGTTGCTCGGCCTTAGCAAAAAAGTGGGAGGGGTGCTGGGCGGCCCCCCTCCTTGGGCTTTTTTCGGCCCTGGGGACCCCATTCCCTGAGGCCCGGCCACGCTTTCAATAGCAAGGGGGGCCAGGCAGCCTCCCTCCTTGAGCCATTAATGGCTCTGGGATTTCCATCTCCAGGGCCAGCTCACCTGTGCTTGCTCTTGCTTGGCGGGAGCAATTTAAAAGCTCCTGCCAAGTGAGAGGAAACACTAAGTCCACTCCCAGCATGCAGGAGCATTAAAAATGTTCCCGCCCGCTGGGAGCAGACTTTTTATCTGTTTTGTTGACCACACTGAAGCGGGCTGGTAAACAGATGAAGCAGGGAGCAGCATTTTTAGCTGCTCCCTGTGGGCAGGAGCAATGCCGGCTCCTGCTGGAGGCAGGGAGCCGGCTGGGGCCGTAAGGGCCTTGGGGCTCCCTCCGCATCCCCCAACAAGGAGATCATGGGTGGGCACCAACCCTTTATTGGCTGGGCCCTGGGGAATGGGGACCTGGAGGGGGGCCCTGGAGGGGGGCTGCATTTCCCTCTCCCTATTTACAAATGGGGAGCGCCCCGGGGATGGGGTACCTGGGGCCATATTAGCCCGGGAAGGGAGGCTGTGTGCCCCCTCCCGATTTGCAATATGGCTGGGCCCCGGGAGATGAGGTGTCCGGGGTGGAACCGGCCCAGGGAGGGGTGCTTCATGCCCCTCTTCACATAAATCCAGCAGAGGGCCTTGGGAGATGGCCAAAAATGGCCCGGGAAGGGGGCCACTTACTCCATTCCCTAAAAAAATCTGGCCAGCCCTATGGGATAGGGTCCCCATGGCTGAAATCGGCCCAGGGAGGAGGGCTGTATTCTCTCCTCTCGGTTTGGCTGCCTATGAGGGGTCAGCGAGGGCCTTCAGCCAACCCCCACCGCGCAAGGCCGTTGGACGTGCAGGGCTTGAAGCTGGCTGCATGTGGGGAGTTGGCTGCAGGGCCTGGCCACAGGCCCTGCAACTAACCCTTCAGCACACATGCACTGCATGGGATTGTCAGCATGTGCTTCTAATTATCCCACATCAGTCATGACATCTTCTATGACATCATTGATAATATCACTGTAACATTTCCAATAACATTATTGATGAAAAAACTGGGCACAGCAGGAACCTGCCCTGGGGGATGGCATCCCAATGCTATCTATGGCTCCAGGAGGGGGCTGCGCGGTCCCCCTCCATTGCACGACTTAGCCCCAGGGAGGTAGTGGTCCCCGGGGCTGCGGGGCGTGCGGCCCTCTGCATTAATGTTATATTTAGCCCCTGAGAGGTGGCAGTCCCCGGGGTGAGGAGGGGCCAGTGGGCCCGCCTGCATATACATCATTTAATGTCCCGGCGAGGTGGCGGTCTCCCTGCATTTATTGCAGATTTGTCCTGGAGAGGTAGCAGTCCCCAGGGCGCGGGCGTTGCCGATTGGGCAGCCCCTGCATAAATTATAAACAGTGCCCCAGCGAGGTGGCGGTCCCCGAGGCTTTATAAGCCCTAGGCGGGAGGCCCTGTGCACCTCCCTCTTACATTTGTTGCCCATTCCCCTGGGACCTGGCCTACCTGGGGCTCAAGGTTACAGAAGCAGGAGCCAGCTCTTCTGTTTTTTTCAAATTTTCACCGGGTGCCACGGATCCAATGCGACTCCCGCCGAAATTGTTTTTAAAAAAAAAATCTTTTTTTGCCCCGCAGGATCCTTTTGAGGCCCCCCCAAGAGGCTTAGGGGGTCAGGATATTTCTACCCCCTTTTCTATTTTTTTACGTTTTTTCTGTGACTAGTCCCAAGATGGCTGCCAGCACTTCCTGGTTTAAAGTGTTGTCAGCCAATCAGATCTCAGCACAAGATCGGGAGGGGTCGCAAATCCTCTGCATCCCTATATATACAATTGAAAATTTGTTATAATAACTCCGCAACTACTGAACGGATTTACACCAAATCACAAAAAGGCACTACCCTAAACCAACATCTACCTTTCCGCCAAATTTGGTGTAATTCCGTTCAGCAGTTCGGGCTGTAGCCATGTCTAAAGTTCTTATGAAAATTAACAGGGACCCCCCCCTTTTTTACGGCCCTTGCTTGACGGATCACTGCAAAACTTTCAAGACAGCAGCTGAAGTGAGTGGCAAACTAGTTTTGAAAATTTCGTGAGGATTAATCAAACGACGCCAAAGTTAATGGCAAATGAAAAAATGGTTTTCCTATGGAAACTAAATCCTAACTATAACTACCTCGGCCACCCCGTGTTGGTGGATAAAGGCCCTTTGGCTGCTCTTCTGGTTGGGGGATGAAGTCCCTTTGGCTGCTGAGGGTCCTTGGGGGCCAAGAACCCCTATTGTTGCCACAAGTAAGTACCCCACAGCGGGATTGCTGAGACCTGATCAGAAACCCCGCCCCTTTCTCAACCAATCTGCAAAGGGGCCTCCTGGCACACTACTGGCTACGGGATGAAGTCCCCTTGGCTGCCGAGGGTTGCTGGGGGCCAAGAACCCCTATTGTTGCCACATGTAAGTCCCCTACAGCAGGATTGCTGAGACCTCGTCGGAGGCCCCACCACCTTTTTCAACCACTCTGCAAAGGGGTCTCCTGGCGCACTACTGGTTGAAGGATGAAGTCCCCTTGACTTCTGAGGGCTGTTGAGGGCCAAGAACCCCGATTGTTGCCACAAGTAAGTCTCCCACAGTGGGATTGCTGAGACCTCGTCAGAAACCCTGCCTCCTTCTCAACCACTTGGGGGATAAAGCCTAGAGGCGAGCGTGCCAGTAAACTACTCTCCGCGGCAGTTGGCAGAGTTTTTGCTGAATTTCGCGTGTAAAGTGGAGCAAGGAGTGGCAAAACTCCACACACTCCTCCAGCAGAGCAGAGTTACCGCCCGCACCTAGTTTTTTTACCTTTTTCTGCTCACATCTGACCTTTATTCTGTTTCTTTCTGCTAATTTCTGACATTATTTAGCCTCTTTCTGCTCGTTTCTGAGCTGTATCTTGCCTCTTTCTGCTAATTTCTGACCTTTATTTTGCCTCTTTCTGCTAATTTCTGACCTTTATTCTGCCTCTTGCTGCTTGTTTCTGACCTCTATTCTACCTCTTTCTGTTCGTTCCTCACCTTTATTTTGCCTCTTTCTGCTGGTTTCTCACCTTTCTTTTGCCTCTTTCTGCTCATTACTGACCTTTATTTTGCCTCTTTCTGCTCGTTGCTGACCTTTGTTTTGCTTCGTTCTGCTCATTGCTGACCTTTATTCTGCCCCTTGCTGCTTATTTCTCACCTTTATTTTGCCTTTTCTGCTTGTTGCTATCCATAACTCTGCCTCTTTCTGCTCATTTATGACCTTTATTCTGCCTCTTTCTGCTAATTTCTGACCTTTATTCTGCCTCTTGCTGCTCATTTCTGACCTCTATTCTATCTCTTTCTGTTCGTTTCTCACCTTTATTTTGCCTTGTTCTGCTCTTTTCTGACTATTATTCTGCCTCTTTCTGCTCATTTCACACCTTCATTTTGCCTCTTTCTGACCCTTATTTTGCCTCTTTCTGCTTGTTGCTGACCTTTGTTTTGCTTAGTTCTGCTCATTTCTGACATTTATTTTGCCTCTTTCTGCTCATTCCTGACATGTATCTTGCCTCTTTCTGCTTATTTCTGACCTTTATGTTGCCTCTTGCTGCTCGTTTCTGACCTCTATTCTCCCTTTTCTGTTCATTTCTCACCTTTATTTTGCCTCTTTCTGCTCGTTTCTCACCTTTATTTCGCTTCTTTTTGCTCTTTTCTGACCTTTATTCTGCCTCCTTCTGCTCGTTTCGCACCTTTATTTTGCCTTTCTACTTGTTTCTGACCTTTATTTTGCCTCTTTCTGCTCGTTGCTGACCTCTGTTTTGCTTTGTTCTGCTCATTGCTGACCTTTATTCTGCCTCTTGCTGCTCATTTCTCACCTTTATTTTGCCTTTTCTGCTTGTTGCTATCCATAACTCTGCCTCTTTCTGCTAGTTTCTGACCTTTATTTTGCCTCTTTCTTGTCTTTTCCCCCTGAGACCTGCGGGAGTAGCCTCAAGGCCCCCAGGGTCCCTGCCAACTCCCCGCCTACTGTGGAAGCGGGCATTGCTCTCACAGAGAGGGAGCTGTTAACATGCAGCTCCCTGTCTGTCAGAGCAATCCTTTTGTCTGTTTCCCTGCCCGCTTAACGGAGGGCAGGGAAACAGATGAAACCTCTGCTTTCAGCAAGCAAGAGCATTTATCAGCTCTTGCTTGCTGGAAGTGGAGTGTTTGCTATGACATGGCGGGAGCTGTCAAAGCTCCCGCCAAGTCAGAGCAATTAGCTATGTCCCGGGGGTGAGCATTCCGGGACATAGCAGGACCAGCCCTGGGTGTGGCCATCCGTAGGGCCATTATTGGCTCAGGAGGGGACCGCGCGACCCCCTCCTTTGAACTGCACGGGCCGGCCTCAGGCAGGTGGTGGTCCCCTGGGCCGTATATGGCCCGGGATGGGAGCCGCATGGCCTCGCTTCCATTTTGTTTTTTATATGTGGCCCCGGGGAGGTGGTGGTTTCTGGGGCCCAAAGAGGTCCATGGGGCCTCCATTAGGTGTTATTTAGCCCCAAGGATGTGGTGATCCCGGGGCTCGGGCTCATCGCGGTTCCCCCATCAATCTTTCTTTAGCCACCGCGAGGTGGTAGTCCCCAGGGCTTATGGAGCCCATGGACGGGGGCCCCCGTGCACACCCCTCATTTTTGTCAATAAAGCTCCAAGGAGGTGGTGGTCCCTGGGGCTCAATGAGCCTTAGGAGGAGGGGGCCACTTGCACCCCCCTCCTTTTAATTTTTAAATGCCTCTGGGACTTGGCCCACTCAGGGGCTGTATTCAAAACAAGGGCAGGAGCCAGCGTTGTTTTTAAAAAAAAATGTTTGCTGCAGATTCGCGGCTTTTCTCTGTCGTGCTTTCACTACAAAAAAATTTTTAAGTGATTTTTGGCCCTGTCGGTGTCACAGGGGGACCCCACCACCACAGCTGGGAGTCAGGGTATTCCTACCCTTCCCCATTTTTTTTTTTAAAATGTCCCAAGATGGCTGCCAACACTTCATTGTTGAAGTGTTGGCAGCCAATCAGATCTCACCATGAGATCTGTGCCTATGCTGTGCCCAGTTTCCTTATTTGCTTTCCCCTAAACTTCTCAAATACTGCTGAACAGATTTACACTGGATAACTGAAAGTGTGATCTGCAAACCAAACTCTACCTTCCTGCCAAATTTGGTGTAATTTCATCCAGCAGTTCGGGCTGCAGTCGTTTTCAAAGCTCCTATGGGAATTAACATGGAAAAAAATCGTAGTTTTTTCAACCCCGCCTTTTTTCTTGACCACCGCTTGACGGATCACCCCGAAACTTTCCATGCACAATAACTCACTATGACACTTTTTTTTGATGATTCATCAAACAGGAGCAAAGAAATAGGCAAGTAACTCTTTCTGTAGAAACATGGACCTAACTATAGCTACCTACCTATGATGTTTTTTTTGTTTACTAAACACACCGTTTAAAACTGAGTTATGATTCCGATAAATCTGTCTTAAATGTTCAAAACCAATCAAATTCATCAGTTGTGGGTAGGAGTGGTGCATATTACAGTGTTTGTTGTGTGCATTGCTAGCCATATTGGCGAATTTCAGTTGATTTGCACGTTTTAGCCAGAACCACAACTCAGTTTTAAACTTTTTTTTTCTTCAGTGAATGCCATGGGTTTTCATGACTTACTGAATTTCCAACCCCCAACTGGGGTTGGCCTCAGCCAGGCTCTGGGGGCAGCCAGCCTCTGCTTCCTAACTGCCTGCTTTCATGCCTTAGCCCAACTCTGATGTTGGTGGACAAGTCGACACTGGTGGTCAGCACCTACTGCACACATGGTCTTCGACGTTGTGCAGCAGGAATTGGCTGCCTGGCCTGGCCATTGGCCAGGCTCTGTGCCCGGGCCCAAACCAGAGGCAAGGTGGGTGGACAATCCCCTCTGCACACGTCCTTTGATTGTGTGCAGTGGGTTTTCTTTTCACTGTTTTTTTGACAGTATAATGTTTTCCCCATATTTACCATTTTTGTTTTTGTTTGGAATTAAAATGTATGCTTTTATTGAAAACTAATATTCACATCATAAAATTGTGCCTCTCATAAAATCGAGATTGCAATTTTCATTAAAATTGTTATTTCATTGCAGCAAATCAATTTTTAGATTATTGTTCCATGCCTCAGGGTGCCACCCTGCATTCCCCGGTGTCAGGCCCCTCTTATGGGGCCCCTAGGGTCTTGTTAAGATTGTTTTCAGAGCATAAAAGTTGTGATTTTTCTTTTTAATATTTGCATTTTTTTTTATATAGTCGCATATTTTTAAAGACGAAGATAAAAATAAATCGCTCTCAGTCAATCACATTTAATAAAAAAAACATATGTGAATGACAGGACTAACAATTTTCTGAATCACAAAGTGAAATAGTAGAGATATACAAAAGTGTTAACCCTTGAAAACCTTCTTGCCAACTTTTTTAAATGCTTATATCTCTAAAACTGCTGAATAGATTTACACCAAACCAAAGAAACACTATTTCTGAGTAAAGTTCTACTTTCAAGCCATGTTTGGCATAAATCCGTTTAGCTGCTTTAGCTGTAGGTGCAGTCAAATTTCCATTGGAAGCTGAAATGGAAAAACCAACATTTTTTGACTCCCCCTCCCCTTTAACTTTTTTCTCCTGCATGGATCTTAACGAAAATTGGCACGCCAGACATTAGCAGTTTTTCCAAGTGATTTACAATTTTGCTGCCAATCCGTCCACGGGGGTCAAAAGTTATAGACAAATCAAAAAAATGCCTTTTCAATGGAAAGTGCAGTCGAACCATACCTACAAAATGACCACTACCACTATTTAATATGGACCTAGGGCAGTATGCTGTAAGGTACCCGTGGCTGTCTGCAGTTTTCTGCTAGTGGCCTGGTCAATGGAATTATGCGATTCCAAGGCTGCAGTGCTTTCAGCATTATTATGGATTTTTTTTCCTATCCTACATAATCCACAGTCTTTTGCATACATTACAAATTAACAAAAAAGCTTAAAACGATTAAACGGTACTTGCTGTGGCAGATTCTCAGCAAGGTTAAATGATCCCTTTCAGTGTCTGATTTCTATATTTAAGAGTTAAACTGGTGCTAACGAGGTGAAACGTTTTGCCCTGGAATTATTAAATGATGTTAAAACCCAAGGCGGAGAATTAATACTGTAACAGACTGTGCTGCATTGTTCCACACAATTTGCCTTTCCTTGATGCATAATTTTGTCAACCATGACACAATTTGGTCCTCCTTTACCGCATAATTCAATTGGCCCAGGTTAAAGTGAGCATAGTGGTCAGTCAGAATGTTCCTTTATAGCCAGTGCTTTAAATGGGTACTGAGTACCGGCACTTTTTTATTTTGAGAATGAGAGTACCTGCACTTCTCAAGGGAAACATAATACTTTTAATTGGAGAGTACCAGCACTTCTCAGAAACAAGCAGGTACTCTGGTACAGAGTGCCTGCAATTCTATTTTTCCATTTCAAGCACTGTTTATAGCACAGTCTTAAGCACTTAAATTCATGCAAGAAAGAACAAAATAACATTAAGTTTTCAGCTTGGGACTTGTGCTTTAATGTTGCTGGAGTTTGGACTGCTGTGCTGGCAGTCGTCACGCTGTTGCATCCATGCTGTTCTCAAGGGTTTGCTGGAGTGGCGCCCATCAGGCAGAGCACATTTTCTCTGTGCCACAGACCCACAAACAGGCTGTTTCTTCATGTCCTTGTTCGGTTGCCATTCACAATTGACACGCAGCTTTTCAGTGCGGCCTACACAGCCGTGTGGGCAGCACAATGCAGACCGTAAGGAAATGCCCCTCAGCCGAGCCTGTGGTGAAAAACATGAATTAATACATCTTCCTTCCATAAAACAGCTCTTGTTTTCAGAGAATGTCTCATTTTATAATTCGTTTTTAACATGGGAAAGTTGCATGCACAAATGCTTGGCTGTTTAACTACTTTGCCGAGGAAAAGCTTTTCCCTCTCAAACAGTGGTTTCAAAATCATGCCACTGAAGGAGTGATGATTTTACAGGAGAAAGCATTAGGATTTATAGCCAGAGAATACTTTAACATGCCTCTGAGCTCCCTAGTTCACTCCAGTTCGGTCTCATCGCATAGATTTAATCCTTTTTTTCCAGGGCAAACTGTAAACCAGAGTAAGTCCTGGCAAAATGTTTAAAACTGCCCCACTCTGCAGAAGGCTGTGACTAGAATTGGACCACAAGAGAATTGCTGAATGTAGCCCATTCAGTCCTGAAAACAGACCTGGAGCACCCAGCCTCCTACCTCATAGCCACCCAAAGAATGCCACAATGGCAGAATGACCAGTCCAGCCCTGCATTTCTGCTCAGTATTTTAGGTCTAACTTGACAGCATAGATGTCTGCAACACCCATAATGAACAAGAATGATGGCAGTGGTCTCAATTGAACAATAGTCAGCACCTCTGCAAGGTTCGCATATATAAGTCACAAGAAAAAGGTCCGTTTGCGTGCTCAATGTTAGGCACCGTGCCATCCACAATGCTACTCAATATGGGGAGAAATACACAATTCCTCCAAACATATCTTGCAATGAAATTTTAGTTAACAGAGCACAACACAAAGAAGTTCGAACTGGTGCAAAATAAACCAGTAAAATGTTTAATACAGAAAAAAAGAAAAAAGTCAAAAGCAAATTCCAAAGTCTTGACACGTTGATGTTGTAAATACATCGGCACGTAGATGTTGAAATTACACAGCCAACACGTGTTTCGTCAGTAAAACGACTTTTTCAAGGCTGTTGACAAAATAGTATAACAGATTTCTTAGCGTCAAACATAAGGGGAATGAGCTTAACAGATAACCAAGAATCAATATCCCTTTGTTAAACAAGTAATACACATAGATTTAAAAATAAATGTGTTAGCAAGGTGTCAAAAAGCACATATACTTGATCAAAAGAGAGCATGAATCCAGATATAAGACCAAAGTGTTAAGAGATGTGAAAATACCACCACCATGGTGCACGAAATAGGCGAAATAGATTGTATCGAGGTAACCTCGTGCAAACACCCAATTGTATTAGAATAAAAGCCCCAGGGAAGAGAAAAAGATATTCTTCACAGTTACCTTAAAAATGGTACTCGTATATGTCATGAATATTAGCAATCAATCTGGGTTTATAATGTCAGCGCTCAAATTTCGAGTATTAGTTTCAAAACAGGTCCAGACGGCAGCAAATGACCAGATAATCACTAAAAATAGAGACATATGTAAGTTTCAAAAGCGAGTTAACCACATAATTCTCTCACAGAGCAAAGTATAACTAGTAAGAGAACATCGACGCTCTTAAAACAATAAATGCCTTTAGAGTAAGTAGAGTTCATAACGAGGTCCTTAACGTAGCGAGATCAGCATTCACAAGAGCCTAGGTAGGAGACTATAAAAGTATGCCGTTAGAAAACCAGAACAAATAAAGAAGCGCAGGAAAAATGAACACACCAAAAGATAGCTAGTATAACCAGGAAAAGGCGTCCAAAGCACGTTTTCCCTAAAACAAGGTCCATGTATGAAAAATGGCACAATATATATAACACCCCAAGCCATCAGATAGAAACCCTGGTCCGTTCCTAATCATAACTGTAACTGTCTACAGAACTTACTTCAGAAACAGCGTAAAGTAGCAGAAGGAAACGTCATGGTAAACGTTTCATAAAGCAAAGTGTCAAACTTCATAAGTTCATGCGAGCATCAGTCCGACCTAAGGTGAAACGAAGTATGACTGGACAGTCCTTAGGTAGTGCACCGTGTATGAAGCATATAGCGTTTAAAACTTAACTTACCCCGTCCAGGTCAGAAGTTAGCATTCGCTCTCGATATGTCAGCGGCCGCCATAGAAAAACGCCGCTTGTCTAATGGTATTAGTCTTTAAAGACGGAAGAGAGAAACGTCTGCAAAGCGCGTTTACGTAGCACGCTTATCCGCAGTAACGTGACAGCCATTGTTGTAGTTCCATAATGAAACACCGCAAACAGAAAGTCATTTAAGAAGATAGCCCATATGGGGTTGAGCAACTTGAAAGCGTCAAAGAAACGTCTAACGCAGCGCGTTAACGAAGTGCGCTCGTCAGCGGTTATATGACAGCCACATATTGTAATTTCTTATTAAAAACAACACGAACATGGTGCCGTTACATATAAAAAACCCTTACAAGGTACAGCAACCTAGTAATGGAAAACGGATATTGTACTATGCTGTCATATCTATGTTTAGAAATAAAGTCAGTGTAATAGATTAGTAATATATAGAAAAGTCAGAATGAATGATTTAGAATGCACACGTAAATAAGTGTCAGCAGAATACAAAATCAGGAGAGGCAGAAACACCATAATAGCCCCCAGAATAGAAACAGTAGCAAGAGGAAATACATTTTAGGAATCCAATTAAACAATATATCTTTTAAATCATGGAAAAGATCTCATTACAGATAGACAAACAACAATTAGATCACCAAAAAATGACGGTCATTTTCAACAGGGCAACATCATAAAGGCACTAGACATGAACAGAGTATATAATCCCAAACGGACATGTTGGCCAAGAATCTATGTTGAATAAAAACATACAAGTGATGTAAAAGGATCTCTTGTCATTACATTATCATACATATGAGTACAGGATGGATAGCATGTACAATTCTAAATATGACCAAATCAGTATGTACATAAAAGATATCCTGCCTAGTACGAGGGATATAATTGGTTATAGTTGATACTCAATCCCTCAGAAATACATACATCTCTTTATCGATGTTGAGCCCAAACTCTACTGTTCGCAATTTACAAATCCATGAGGCCTCCAATTTTCGGAGGTGGTGAACTTTATCACCTCCTCTAGGGTTATCCGTAACAGTTTCGAGTCCATGAAATTTTATTCGGGGTAGATCAGCAAGGCCATGTCTAGAATTAAAATGTACCGCTAATGGGTAAGTTGTATTCCCATTTCTGATTGCCCTAATGTTTTACTGTATCCTTTCCTTTACCGGTCTGATTGTGCTGCCCACATAGATGTTCTCACATACACAGATTATACAATATACCACAAATTTCGTATTACAATTAATGAAAGAATTGATTTTAGACTCTATCTGTGTGTTGTATCTAAAGTGTTTGATCTTATCCATAGTGTGTGGGCAAACGGAACAGTGTCCACATTTAAAAAGCCTGCCGGTGGTGTACCTAACCAATGTTTGTCCTTACTGTTTTGTCTAGGATTATAAAAACTGGGACTGAGAATGTTCCTCAGGGTTTGGCCATGTTTGTAGATGATGTCAGGATTCACACTTATGACTTTATTGATTACTGGGTCCGCTCGTAAAACATGCCAATGTTTCCTCAAGATTTTATAAAGTATGTGACTGGAGGAATTATAGGCAGTCACTAAAGATACCCTGTCTTTGTATTTTTGGCTGTCTTTTCTCTTGGGTTTTTGTTTAAGCAGATGATTCCGATTGAGACCAAGGGCTTTGCTTTTTGCTTTCTGTAAAATTTTGGTATTATAGCCCCTGGCTTTAAATCTACCAATAGTATCTGTCATTTCCTTCATAAAAATTTCATCCTCACTGCAATTACGTCTCAAACGTGTAAGTTCTCCTAGTGGTATGGAGTTAGTTTGTGATCTAGGATGTGATGTGTCAGCATGCAACACTGCGTTGCACGCAGTTGGTTTTCTGTGTAATGCAGATAAGATGGAACCTTCTTTGATGTATAATCTCAAGTCAAGGAAAGTAATCTCTTCCCTACTATGCTGGTAAGTAAACTGGATGTTATAGGTATTCGAGTTGAGAAAGAGAAAGAAGTCGTGTAGAAGGTCAGTGTTGCCAGTCCAAATTAGCAACACGTCATCTATGTAACGACCCCAATAGATAACGTGATTAATCAGTGAGTCTGGACATTTAGACCAGATGAAAAATTTCTCCATCCATCCCACGAACAGGTTCGCAAATGAAGGAGAAAACTTCGATCCCATGGCCACCCCTTGATGTTGTTTAAACCAACTGCCATTGTGTAAGAAAACATTATTTTCTAAGACCAAGGTAATCATATCCACAAGCATGGTTGTATGTTCCCATAAAGAAGCGTCCCTTTTTGACAAAAAATATTTGACCGCTTCTAAAAAGAAGGCTGTGACTAGAATTGGACCACAAGGGAATTGCTGAATGTAGCCCATTCAGTCCTGAAAACAGACCTGGAGCACCCAGCCTCCTACCTCACAGCCACCCAAAGAATGCCACAATGGCAGAATGACCAGTCCAGCCCTGCATTTCTGCTCAGTATTTTAGGTCTAACTTGACAGCATAGATGTCTGCAACACCCACTGTTGCCAACACTTCAGAATATACAGAGGTGGCTTTTTCTCCACACCAAGCAGCATTTCTCTCTCTCCTGATTAGGTCGAGCCTGGGCAGCGCATGCGCTGCTCTGCAAGGTATGATGTATTGAGGAATGGAATAAAAGCTCCGCCTATTTCCCGCCCATCTTTTCAATTGGCTCCTGTTACAGTCCTTTCAAAATCGTTGCTTTTCATTTGTGAATAGGCTTAATAGTCCCTCCTTGCTACCACCTTGTCTGCATTTGTAACCTCCCATAACAACTGGACTTTTTACTTGCGGTCTTACACAGTCTGCTTTATCTAGTCGGTGAGCACTATTTTCTTTAATGGTCTTCCCGTATTCCACCCATGATGTCGCCGCCAGCATTGCATTGTTATTATTAATGTATTTGTTTTATAATTTGCAGCGCGGTCCGTGGCTGCGCTTCTTTAATTAATTTGCAGCGCGGTCCGCTTTCACTTTCGCGGCCGCGCTTCTTTATTTAATTAATTTGCAACACGGTTGGCTTTCACTTTAGCGGCTGCACTACAGAAACTTGCTTTCTTTCTTTATTTTATTTTTTTAAGTGAAATCGCCACATACCGTGCTTTCACTTTAATGTTGGCCGCGCCCCTTTCTTTAGACGCTGCTCACTGTAACCTGAATACGGGAGCAGCATCTAAAGAAAGGGGGGCGGCCATCATTAAAGTGGTCTGCATTTGCGAGAGTTTGAGCTATCAGCATTAGAAATGACAATGCCTTTTATATATGTGTTGCTTTTGAAAACACATAAATAAAAGGCATTGTCATTTACAATGCCAATAGCTAAAACTGTCGCAAATGCGAGAGCTATTGCATTGAAAATCCTTGTTTTTTCGGCTGTTTGGTGTAACATCCCACCTCCCGAAGAGTGCTTGCATTGCAATGCATAGGGTACTATTTTACATCTCAAAGGTATACTGAGTCCTGGCACATTTTGTATCTCATAGATGCGTTGTTTACAGAAAGTAATATTTTTTATTTTATTTTTTTCAATGCCTAAGACTTTTTTTTTTTAAATGGTTTAGTTCGAACTCAAAATGAAAGCCAGACTTATTGATTTTGCCTCGGCTTTTCTATTTAATGACCATTCAGCGGCACTATGTGGCATCAACGAGCAGAGAAATATTCTTAAATTAGCCTCTGCTAGTGGTGTAATTTAGTATTAGGTAGAGGAAACCTATTATAAGTAAGATCCTGGGTTTTCTTTGTTTTCGATTTTTTTTTACTGATTTTTACTTATAATAGCATGCAGAGACGATATGTTTTCCTGTCTATATTTAAAAAAAAAAAAGAAGAAAAATACCGAAATGTAATTTTCTTTTGCATTTTTTCCATGCTGTCAATTAAGACTGACAGGTCATACAGCGGAGGGAGCTTAAATCAAGCATGGGAAAATAGGTAGATACGGATTCCATTTGGAGGCATGATTAAAACACAGAGAAGCCTGCTGTTGTTCAAATAAAAATAAATTCTAAAAATGAATCTATGAGATAAAAAATGCAATGTGTGATGATTTGTCGTGCTTGTGAGATGTAAAATAATTCTTAAAGCACTGCAGTGCAAGTACTCCAAAGGAGGTGGAGGAATGGGGCAAACAGTCCCTAGTATGAGATGAGAGGGTGATATTCCTCCCGGTGTACCCAAAGCCAACTCTATGTATGGCTTAAAGAACTGGTAACATTAGGCCTCGAGGATAACTGTGCTGTCAAGCCAGACCTAACAAGGAATGTCCTAATTGAGCTCAATTAGCTGCAGACATGCCTTTGTGCTAGTACTACAATCCTAATATTTTCAGGTGAGTACATTGTTTTATTATATATGACTCCATTGCACACTAAACCCCTACAGACATTGAAGTGTGTGTATAAATCCATCAGTACAATAAATATGGAAACATAGTGCAATTTCAGTTACCAACTGACTGCAAAATAAAGATGGATAAATGCCAATGAAAGGAGTAAAAAAAATAAAAATGGGTGTCTGCAGGCGGAAATGACTGAGCATCAATAGCATACACCAGGGAACCCCAATTATACGTCCAAATTCATTATGCTTGGTAGGTCAACTGAGATAACAACTGAGTCTGGTTGGCCAGTGGATTAGCTGTTGCTAAACAGTAGGACTCATTTGTCATTCAGCGATTCACAAAAGCTGATTGAGTCCCTTGTCTGGTGGTTGGAACAGTGGGCTCACGGCTCTTACAAAGACATATTCTTCGCGGCCTAAAGGGATGAGCGAATAATGTCGATACTGTTCCTATGAAGGTCTTTTTGGGTTGCTTTTTCTGCTCGACCATAGTGCCTCGGAAATAAGTTTCCTTCCTAAAAAATAATATTGTGTCTTCTTTTCAAGATATCTTTCTGAACTTCTAGTTTATGATCTCAAAATCCCTTGTTGACTGGTCGATACTAGCATTTTGGCCACTGCATTGATGTTTACTATTGTATGTACAGGAAGGGATCTGTAAAAATCCATCAACGCGCCTTTTTAAATGTACGTTTTTATCATTTATGTAGGTTTACTTTTCAGTGATTTGATGGTTATTCTGAATATCGCTGAAATTTAATAGCATTAACTAGTGCATATGTGTTGTGCACTGGGAAGGGTTGCTTCCCTTTAATCATGCATTATTCATATCTAAGACATGCTTCTTAGCAGGGTTGCATCGAGGACACAAAACCGATCCTGTCTGCTAAACATATTGTAATAAGGCCAGAGTGGCTTGAGTTTGTGACTACAATAGCCGTGTCCCTTTAAACGGATCCCATATCAATTGATGTTTTTTAACATGCTGCTTGTTTCTTGGATAATGTTCTTGTATGGGACAAGTAATCGTCACATTAGTCGTACCTCCATCAGGCAGTAGCCCCATGGCCGAAACACCTAATACCTCCTTTTAATCAAGAAGTCCTTCTGCACATTAGATAGGGGATCTCTTTGATCAGTGTTTCTCTCCCATCGACAGGCCCCATCTGCCCATGAGTGAGGGTTTCTAGAAACCCTACAACAGTGTCCTGAAACTGATATTTCCCTACAAAAACTAGATTTAAAAATTGCGTTACAGTATTTATCTCATTTTACTGGAAGGAGGTACAACACGAGATTTGGGGCCAGATGTACGACGCATTTTAGCGTGTGCAAACGGGCATGGGCCCATGTAATAAAATTAATTTAGTTGCGTGCGCTGCATTGCATTTGGCAATGCAGCGCGCGCAATGAAATTCGTTTTATTTATTTATTTGTTTACTTACCTCAGTTCGTCTGTATGCCGTAGTTTACAACCCCCCACCCTGCTCCTCCCCCGCCCCGCCCCACCGCCCCGCAGCACTCCCTCCACGAGCCGCTACTGAAAGTGTGAGATACAGAACACGCTTAACTAGCAACAGGTGCTCAATGGAAGGTCTTTATTTGGAATTTGAAATTTTAATGTTGTTCAGATGCTTGACGGTGGTTTTCAAGAAATTCATTGGTAGCAGTGCAATAGACCAATGCTTTGATCGTTGGACATGGATGGTCACACAGACAAAACAAAGGGGCCGATTCCAATCTGGGTCGGAAAGCTCTCCGACCGATCCGGATCCGTATTGTTTTCCGACCGAGCCAGACCCCCATGCAGTTCGACCGAGCGAGTACGATGCGGCCGTATGCTGCCGGACTCGGTTCGGTCGGACTCCCATTGAAGTCAATGGGAGCCGGTCGTACGACGCGTACATGGGCTCCCATTGACTCAATGGGTACATTGCGCACAAGGGGGCCCCCTGTAGTGGGTACGCGTTGGGGCCATCCGCACCGTACACGCATGTATAGGGGGGACCCATGGGTCCCCCCTGTGTCCGACTCGTACGGCTACGGGTGAAGGGGGGTCCGGCACAGACCCCCAAAGTCCACTTCCGAGAGCTTTTTCGTGTCGGAGGCTCCGACTCGATCCGGCTGACCGGCTCGTGCATCGTACTGGCTCGGTCGTAAAACGTCTCCATTGCGCGGTACGAATCGAGTGCGAACGAGTCGGATGGAGCGGTTCGCACCCGGAAGCGAGTCGGTCGGCGATTTCGCGTTCAATCGCATCGTACTTGGGCGTCCGGACCTCAGGTACGACTCGGTCGGAAACAAAGCCTCCGACTCGGATCCGGTGAAGCCGAATCCGATTCGGAGCCCTACCGACCGAGATCGGAATCGACCCCAAAGTGTATGGGCATATTTAGCCCTAATGGTGCAGAAGTATTTCCAAAGCACGAGAACCAATGAAGCTTCCCATGTACAGCACTATGTGCAGGAAAGGTGACTCCACTGTGGTTGAAAGCAGGTGACAATAACTCAAGTGGATGGGAGAATATGTGAGTACAGGGAATTAAGCGAAGATGTCGAATGCCTGGTGGAAGAGCCAATTAGTAATTCTCAACTTGAGGATGCCGTGTTCGGGAGCAAGACTCAAGAGAGCTTGAAGGCATTGCCGGAGTATAGGAACCATGAAATCAAGGGCTCAACCAACCAACATTTACATATTGGCACCACTTCTTGGCAAATGAGCCGGGCCTTAAACAGTGTGACTCAGCAGTATGGGTAATGTGTGCTGTGAAGTCTGTAAATGCAAATATCTAATCTGCCAGGATGGGGTGGCTATCCCTAGATGAACAGAATGGGTTTACCGCCAAGACCTGGTTTTAACAATATCTCTGTCAAACAACTAGAGTCGGTTTGGCCTATAGGGCAATCGGGCCATGCCCGAAGGACTGGTATGACAGGTCAATCTGTAGGCTGCTATTTTTGACTGTTTGTGGGCCTGTTTTGTTGCCTGCTTGGACTTTTTTGTGTTGATTTCCTTGATATCAAAACAAACATTGCCTGTAGAAGCTCAAATCCTTGCAGTCTCCCATACCTAGCAAAACACCTCTACAACGTGTCTATCTATGCAAGTTCAAAACTACCGCAATTTGCAAACATGGGCCACTTTTTAAGCTACCTAATACACTAATGGGGGCCAGTATTAAAGGCAGCAATTGTGGTAGAGGATGCAGTTGCAAGAAACAAGCATATACCCCACCCTCCGCACTCAAATGAAGGCTAAACGTGTTGTCGAGGATGAAGCCTCATTGAGAAGTTTGTACAGGTTGGGTTGAGAAAAGATCACTGGTCTGTTAGTTCACATAGGTAAAATTATAAACTCTACATGAAATCAGATGAAAGCTATTAGATAGTTCTGATGTTGTCTTGTAGCGCACTTAGATTATACTGGCGTGTTGGTGAGTAGTGTAAACAAATCCCATTGGCTGGGTGGGGGCAGGAGAGTGACTTCTGGCTTTCCTATGTGCTTTAGCTGAGCTCCCACAGCAGCTTTACTAGTATATATCTAGAAAGACATGCGAAAGGCTTCCTTAAAGTATCCTTAACTCAACTTTCAGGACTGTGGGCTCAAGAATTACTTGCAGAGACACTGGAGCTGAGGATATTGAGAAAGAAAGTAAAGTAGTCTAAGGAAACAGAAATATGTCAGAAATCCAGCCAGAGTGCCATTACATCTTTTTGGCTTGACTAGAGTAAAAAGCTGGGTTGGGATGGATTTGAGAAATGTGTTAGTCATAGTTATAAAAATGAAGTAAACACTTAAAGACAGATTTTTCATTGAGTTGCGTCGCCCTTACGCCACACAAAGGGGCGCAAGGGCGACGCAACTACTAAGCCCGATTCATCAAGCCACGCAAGGCCACCTTGCATTACCCTGCGTGGCTTGATAAATCTAGAGTAATGCAACACAGCGCAAATCGCTGCATTGCGTTACTCTGCCCCACGGAGGCTTTCCATGGGTAGAGCGTCGGTGTTCCCAAGCATCCACCCATGGATTTGGACACATTCCCAGATTTACCATTACTGGTAGACCTGGGAATGCGTCAAAATGCTACGCCTCCCCAGGTGAGGCGGAACGAGGAGTAATATATTTCATTCTCCTTGTTTTTTCCTCTTTCTATGTGTGCTGCATTCTGCAGGAAGGTGTCCCTTCCTTCTAAAAAACAATCCTGTCTGCAAGGCAGGCACCCTTGCACCACGGTGCAAGGGTGCCTGCATTGGCGCTAGGCAGCACATTGTGCACCAGCACAAGAAAAGGACAGGAATGCGCTGTATTGTGTTAAATACAGTGCATTCCTGCCCTTTCCCTTTCACGCAGTGCAGCGCAACAATGTAGCTTGCTGCACTGCGCTGCGTGAAATATGGACAAATCTGCCCCGTAAATGTTTACTTGATCTCAGGGGTAGTCGTCCCTAGCTTGAATCAATGTATTTTACCATTCTGGATCTGGTGGGGCAGTGAACACTCTCTGCTGCTTGAAATAAGCTCAGAGTGACTCAGGTCACTCTCTTGTCGAATACTTATCCTGACTGGACATCATGGTTTGGGTTACTGCTTTGCCTCTCTCTTTAAACACACGCCTTACTCTGGTTACTGGTGCACATGCACTGAGCAGCAAAACCCTATTCAAAATAATCCTATTTCTTGGAGCTCTCCCACGCTTTCACTGAGTACCGGTGTATCCCTGAATACAGCCCTGCCATTGTGGAAAGCACTTGCTTACCCAATCTACCACGCGTGTCCCTGCAGAGCACGCTCTGCTGTTCTGCAGTACAATTCTATTCCTCTTTGGATTCTTGGCACTTGTGGGTTCACTGGATGGCTGCATATGAAACCATAAGGAAGCCGCAGTAGACCTTCACCCCAGAACACCCTCTCTACATTCTTTCATGGTGGTTGGCACATTAGGTTTGAGAGAATTTATCATACCTGTGCCTCAGCCTGCCTCTTGCTGTAGGATATGTTGTGTTCCATTCATAAACATCTATATACAGTTCTTCCTCATTGCTTCGTTGCATAGCAACTATTCCAGTCTGCTGCTCACAGCAGTGATTTGGCCGCCATCTTTCTTGAAGCTCTCAGAATGTGTGGTTGAGCCCTGCAGCCGTCTGTCTTTAATACCCATTGTCTCCAGCCTCCCATCCACAAGCTGCTGCTGCTACTAAAAATCTGCACCTTCAGTCCAGGGTTTACCTTCTTGAAGATTCACCAGTAGCGGCTGCTACGGGGCAGTAGTGATGGGGCGGGGAGGGGTGGGGCGTTAAAAGAAAAAAAAAAAAAAGGAAAAAAAGAAAAATCCACTTACCTGTTGGCCGCCACTCCCCACCGTCCTCTTCGGTCGACACAGGAAACAGGAAGCACACAGGCTCCCAGACTCCCCTAAACCAATCACAACGCTGCTGTCACCAGCATGACATCAGCGCCGTGATTGGTCTGAGCGGCCTGGTTTAGCACTCAGACAGGGAGTGGGAGGCTGTGCATGTTCTCCACCCGGCTGTTGTAATACAGCCAGGTGGAGAAATGCTAAGGGGCCGATTCCGATCTCGGCCGGTAGGGCACCTAACACTATTCGTCCGGAAAAAAACCCAGCCGAATGCGTGTTTCCCGACCGATTCGAACAGTCGACCCAACGAGCAAGTACGATGCGCATAACAGCCCAGATTCCGAGCGAGCCGTACTTACCCATTTCAGCTCCTGTTCCCCGCCCGAGCCGGATCCGTAAACGCCGAATCGAGTCGCACGGAACCAAATACACAGCACCTTCTGGCCGGACCAGTACGATGCGCACTCCGTACGCGCCAAACCCGTTGCTACGTCCGGCACGTCAGAGCATCCGGGAGAGCTGTACATAAGCTCCGATTCGCGCCACAAGACGATCCACGGCGACGAGATGAACAAGCCAGCGACGAGTACGAGTCGAAGCCACGAGAAACCCGAACGAGACGAACAAACCATGAATCCCATCGCGCAGGTCCTACCAATACTCTACATCTATTACTGGAACAGGTACGGACGCGTACGGCGCAGACGGTAAGTCAAACACCCACTACACAAACAAACGACACGTACCCAACATATGTCACACACACATAGGGATGCAGAAATGACGTACACTAGCAACAGCAGAACCATAGGGGCGGGATGGCTACCACCAATGCCATACACACCCATAGGGTGCTGGATGCCTACCACTACCACCACCCCTACTCAGGGGGGCCTGGATGCCTGTCACTACTACCATCTCCACTCATAGGGGGATGGATCCCTACCACTACCACCACCCCTACTCAGGGGGGCCTGGATGCCTACCACTACCACCACCCCTACTCAGGGGGGCCTGGATGCCTGTCACTATTACCATCCCCACTCATAGGGGGATGGATGCCTACCACTACCACCACCCCTACTCAGGGGGCCTGGATGCCTACCACTACCACCACCCCTACTCAGGGGGCCTGGATGCCTGTCACTACTACCATCCCCACTCATAGGGGGATGGATGCCTACCACTACCACTACCCCTACTCAGGGGGCCTGGATGCCTACCACTACCACCACCCCTACTCAGGGGGCCTGGATGCCTGTCACTACTACCATCCCCACTCATAGGGGGATGGATGCCTACCACTACCACCACCCCTACTCAGGGGGCCTGGATGCCTACCACTACCACCACCCCTACTCAGGGGTGCCTGGATGCCTGTCACTACTACCATCCCCACTCATAGGGGATGGATGCCTACCACCAACACCACCCCTACTCAGGGGGGTTGGATGCCTACCACTACCACCACCCCTACTCATGGGGTGCTGGATGCCTGTCACTACTACCATCCCCACACATAGGGGAATTGATGCCTACCACTACCACCACCCCTACTCAGGGGGGCCTGGATGCCTGTCACTACTACCATCTCCACTCATAGGGGGATGGATCCCTACCACTACCACCACCCCTACTCAGGGGGGCCTGGATGCCTACCACTACCACCACCCCTACTCAGGGGGGCCTGGATGCCTGTCACTATTACCATCCCCACTCATAGGGGGATGGATGCCTACCACTACCACCACCCCTACTCAGGGGGGCCTGGTTGCCTACCACTACCACCACCCCTACTCAGGGGGCCTGGATGCCTGTCACTACTACCATCCCCACTCATAGGGGGATGGATGCCTACCACTACCACTACCCCTACTCAGGGGGGCCTGGATGCCTACCACTACCACCACCCCTACTCAGGGGGGCCTGGATGCCTGTCACTACTACCATCCCCACTCATAGGGGGATGGATGCCTACCACTACCACCACCCCTACTCAGGGGGGCCTGGATGCCTACCACTACCACCACCCCTACTCAGGGGTGCCTGGATGCCTGTCACTACTACCATCCCCACTCATAGGGGGATGGATGCCTACCACCAACACCACCCCTACTCAGGGGGGGTTGGATGCCTACCACTACCACCACCCCTACTCATGGGGTGCTGGATGCCTGTCACTACTACCATCCCCACACATAGGGGAATTGATGCCTACCACTACCACCACCCCTACTCAGGGGGCCTGGATGCCTGTCACTACTACCATCCCCACTCATAGGGGGATGGATGCCTACCACCAACACCACCCCTACTCAGGGGGGCTGGATGCCTACCACTACCACCACCCCTACTCAGGGGGCTGGATGCCTACCACTACCACCACCCCTACTCATGGGTGCTGGATGCCTACCACTACCACCACCCCTACTCATGGGGGCTGGATGCCTACCACTACCACCACCCCTACTCAGGGGGGCTGGATGCCTACCACCCCTACTCAGGGGGCCTGGATGCCTACCACTACCACCACCCCTACTCAGGGGGGCTGGATGCCTACCACTACCACCACCCCTACTCATGGGGTGCTGGATGCCTGTCACTACCACCACCCCTACTCAGGGGGGGCTGGATGCCTACCACTACCACCACCCCTACTCATGGGGTGCTGGATGCCTGTCACTACTACCATCCCCACTCATAGTGGGATGGATGCCTACCACCAACACCACCCCTACTCAGGGGGCTGGATGCCTACCACTACCACCACCCCTACTCAGGGGGGCTGGATGCCTACCACTACCACCACCCCTACTCATGGGTGCTGGATGCCTACCACTACCACCACCCCTACTCATGGGGGGCTGGATGCCTACCACTACCACCACCCCTACTCAGGGGGGGCTGGATGCCTACCACTACCACCACCCCTACTCATGGGGTGCTGGATGCCTGTCACTACTACCATCCCCACTCATAGGGGGATGGATGCCTACCACTACCACCACCCCTACTCTGGGGTGCTGGATGCCTACCACTACCACCACCCCTACTCAGGGGGGCTGGATGCCTACCACTACCACCACCCCTACTCATGGGGTGCTGGATGCCTGTCACTACTACCATCCCCACACATAGGGGAATTGATGCCTACCACTACCACCACCCCTACTCAGGGGGCCTGGATGCCTGTCACTACTACCATCCCCACTCATAGGGGGATGGATGCCTACCACCAACACCACCCCTACTCAGGGGGCTGGATGCCTACCACTACCACCACCCCTACTCAGGGGGGCTGGATGCCTACCACTACCACCACCCCTACTCATGGGTGCTGGATGCCTACCACTACCACCACCCCTACTCATGGGGGCTGGATGCCTACCACTACCACCACCCCTACTCAGGGGGGCTGGATGCCTACCACCCCTACTCAGGGGGCCTGGATGCCTACCACTACCACCACCCCTACTCAGGGGGCTGGATGCCTACCACTACCACCACCCCTACTCATGGGGTGCTGGATGCCTGTCACTACCACCACCCCTACTCAGGGGGGGCTGGATGCCTACCACTACCACCACCCCTACTCATGGGGTGCTGGATGCCTGTCACTACTACCATCCCCACTCATAGGGGGATGGATGCCTACCACCAACACCACCCCTACTCAGGGGGGGCTGGATGCCTACCACTACCACCACCCCTACTCAGGGGGGGCTGGATGCCTACCACTACCACCACCCCTACTCATGGGTGCTGGATGCCTACCACTACCACCACCCCTACTCATGGGGGGCTGGATGCCTACCACTACCACCACCCCTACTCAGGGGGGGCTGGATGCCTACCACTACCACCACCCCTACTCATGGGGTGCTGGATGCCTGTCACTACTACCATCCCCACTCATAGGGGGATGGATGCCTACCACTACCACCACCCCTACTCATGGGGGGCTGGATGCCTACCACTACCACCACCCCTACTCAGGGGGGGCTGGATGCCTACCACCCCTACTCAGGGGGGCCTGGATGCCTACCACTACCACCACCCCTACTCAGGGGGGGCTGGATGCCTACCACTACCACCACCCCTACTCATGGGGTGCTGGATGCCTGTCACTACCACCACCCCTACTCAGGGGGGGCTGGATGCCTACCACTACCACCACCCCTACTCATGGGGTGCTGGATGCCTGTCACTACTACCATCCCCACTCATAGGGGGATGGATGCCTACCACTACCACCACCCCTACTCTGGGGTGCTGGATGCCTACCACTACCACCACCCCTACTCAGGGGGGCTGGATGCCTACCACTACCACCACCCCTACTCATGGGGTGCTGGATGCCTGTCACTACTACCATCCCCACACATAGGGGAATTGATGCCTACCACTACCACCACCCCTACTCAGGGGGCCTGGATGCCTGTCACTACTACCATCCCCACTCATAGGGGGATGGATGCCTACCACCAACACCACCCCTACTCAGGGGGGCTGGATGCCTACCACTACCACCACCCCTACTCAGGGGGCTGGATGCCTACCACTACCACCACCCCTACTCATGGGTGCTGGATGCCTACCACTACCACCACCCCTACTCATGGGGGCTGGATGCCTACCACTACCACCACCCCTACTCAGGGGGGCTGGATGCCTACCACCCCTACTCAGGGGGCCTGGATGCCTACCACTACCACCACCCCTACTCAGGGGGGCTGGATGCCTACCACTACCACCACCCCTACTCATGGGGTGCTGGATGCCTGTCACTACCACCACCCCTACTCAGGGGGGCTGGATGCCTACCACTACCACCACCCCTACTCATGGGGTGCTGGATGCCTGTCACTACTACCATCCCCACTCATAGGGGATGGATGCCTACCACCAACACCACCCCTACTCAGGGGGGCTGGATGCCTACCACTACCACCACCCCTACTCAAGGGGGCTGGATGCCTACCACTACCACCACCCCTACTCATGGGTGCTGGATGCCTACCACTACCACCACCCCTACTCATGGGGGCTGGATGCCTACCACTACCACCACCCCTACTCAGGGGGCTGGATGCCTACCACTACCACCACCCCTACTCATGGGGTGCTGGATGCCTGTCACTACTACCATCCCCACTCATAGGGGGATGGATGCCTACCACTACCACCACCCCTACTCTGGGGTGCTGGATGCCTACCACTACCACCACCCCTACTCATGGGGGGCTGGATGCCTACCACTACCACCACCCCTACTCAGGGGGGGCTGGATGCCTACCACTACCACCACCCCTACTCAGGGGGGGCTGGATGCCTACCACTACCACCACCCCTACTCATGGGGTGCTGGATGCCTGTCACTACTACCATCCCCACTCATACGGGGATGGATGCCTACCACTACCACCACCCCTACTCAGGGGGCCTGGATGCCTACCACTACCACCACCCCTACTCAGGGGGTCTGGATGCCTACCACTACCACCACCCCTACTCAGGAGGGCCTGGATGCCTATCACTACTACCATCCCCACTCATAGGGGGATGGATGCCTACCACTACCACCACCCCTACTCAGGGGGGCCTGGATGCCTACCACTACCACCACCCCTACTGAGGGGGGCCTGGATGCCTACCACTACCATCACCCCTACTCAGGGGGGCCTGGATGCCTGTCACTACTACCATCCCCACTCATAGGGGGATGGATGCCTACCACCCACACCACCCCTACACATAGGACGGGTAATGCATGACACAACCAGCATACTCCAACATAAGGAATGTCTGAAAAATACATCCCCCAACACCATGACAAGCGTGTGTAGTCTGTGTCAAATGCCTACAACACTGAACATGACATTGAGCATACAATGTGACCCCCTATCACATGTGTCACACATAAATGTGTGTGGCCTCCACAATGCAAGCAGACCATGACCACTTTGGGAATGGGGTATAACACCCCATCATCACAGTGACCAAAAGGTAAGTGTGGGGTCCATAGCTGATGCCCAATTGAACATTGTGGCAATGGGGTCTAAACCCCCATTACCACAGTGACCAAAAGGGAAGTATGGGGTCCATAGCTGAAGCACATTTTGAACATTGTGGCAATGGGGTCTAAACCCCCATCATCACAGTGACCAAAATGTAAGTGTGGGGTCCATACCTGAGGCACATTTTGAACATTGTGGCAATGGGGTCTAAACCCCCATCACCACAGTGACCAAAAGGTAAGTGTGGGGTCCATAGCTGAAGCACATTTTGAACATTGTGGCAATGGGGTCTAAAACCCCATCATCACAGTGACCAAAAGGTAAGTGTGGGGTCCATAGCTGAAGCACATTTTGAACATTGTGGCAATGGGGTCTAAAACCCCATCATCACAGTGACCAAAAGGTAAGTGTGGGGTCCATAGCTGAAGCACATTTTGAACATTGTGGCAATGGGGTCTAAAACCATCATCACAGTGACCAAAATGTAAGTGTTGTCATGGGAAAAGCTACAAATGCCAAACAGCATGGATGATTCCTGGTCACAGAACAACAAACACATCTGTGACATAGTAGTGCTTGTGTCCCATAGCAACATAGATTGCGTGAGGCAAACAGTGCAGTGCAAATAAGATATACCTTTGCATGTGCAGACAAACATCACCCATGGGGGCTGACATTGTCAACATTCGTCAATAACACAATGACAGAAGTGACCATCATAATGCAGCCCCCCATATCTGCACCAATGGACACACAAATGTAGATATCCTGTGGAGACTGTAGATGTCAGGTGAACAAATACCATACCATGGCAGCAATGGGACATACAAACCATGATCATTGTGCTGACTGATGACCTAGGAGTCCCAGGGACAGCAGGGGAAAGCCACCAAACAACATACAGCCAATGGCACACTAAAGATATTCCAATGCAGTGGTGCAGATGCACAAACACAAACAGGCAGCCTCACACTGCATATCAAACACAACAGGTGATGGGGGGTGTGCCAGTGTCCCCAGGCAACCACACAACACATGAGGAGGCCTGAATCACAATTACACAGATGTGTATACAGTGCCACACAAAAGTAACTCATGGATCGGATTCCCCTATGTGGGCAATCAGGCATTGTTAGATGAGAGGGAGCCCAAATTACACATGTCACACAAGCTTGTAGGAACAGCAAATAACACAGCAAGAGACAGACCCACCACAGCACTACCCCCAGGGACCCCACATTGTGGTGACCCTGGCCTGCATGATAATCCCACTGTGATGACAAAGCTAGATGTCGTTCACACTGTGAACCACAGTCATGTGTCCTGAGCAACAAACTACCATCACACCTACACAAGCACAAATCAATCAGCACGGCCTGTCAGCCAAGGCCAACATGGAGGTAGGGGTCTAGCCGTGCAACAACTCTCATTTGCACACACTCAACACCACACACCTTGATCTCCACCAATGTGCAGCAGTGAAGCTCACATGGACTGGTGACATTGCACATGCACCCATGACAATCCCAGGGGTGGTGGTGGGAACTAAGGTGCAGAAACCCATCACACATGGCCAGTAAACAAGACTCGTGAATGTCGGACACACTGCACAGTACGCCGTACATGGGCATGACGTGAAATCCACCACAATCAATGGGATCCCGGACACAGTCACACACCAATGAAGAAGTCAAGGTCACCCACAAAGAACACACATAGACAACTTCCAACATTGCAGCTCTGACCCTGAGGAGTGGCAGCAGTCACACACACAACGTGTCACAATCACTGAAAGCTAACCCAAACTGTAAATTACATGACTTGTGTAACCAACAAGTGCCAAGGGGAATCCTGACTGTGTCTCATCTGCGTTTGCCCACAAACTCAGCCCTGACAGCAAACACACCTATGGATGACACCCTGATGACCAGTAATGTGCCATGCACCCACATCCCAGAGAACCCAGTGCGAAGATTTGGGGGGAACATAGGTCAACTCAGCAAGCATCACAAACAGGAACATCATTAGGGATCCCAGCCTGCATAGCAAAATGGAAGTGAACACACACAGACATGCTCACACAACACACACCTTGGGCTCAGGCAATGTCACGGAATTACACACTGCCATGAGGGGACTCCACTCCTGTGTAAGGAAAGCTGTGCCATACGTTGTCTCTGCAGGGCTCTATCATGTCAGCAGAACACTTGGTCACTCAGTCAACAATTAGCACAAAATGAAGACTCTCGTCACATCAGCCTGGTCATGGGAGTGTCACCGAAATCATCTGCACAGATCCAACACACATGTATAGCAAGTTGCACTGATAACACAGATGAGTCCTTCCCCATTGATGCCCAAACTTGCATGTCCAGTGGAGATGGTCACACGGTCAGGGAAATAGACAAATTGAACAATGGCAAGCACAACTGATGTGCAGGGGTGTAAGCCACAGATGTGATATTGCAAATAAATGTAGGAAATCACATTGGCAAATATTGAAAACATGACACCCTCATATTGCTGCAAAGGATGACATGGCTACACACCAGGATAGGACACATTCCCCTGGACCACATGGGGTCCTGCACAGTAACACTTCATTTTCATGATATCAAAAATCACCATCACTGCAGCAAGGGCATGGTTAGCATCATCAACATCATGTACATCTGAAGCAAAACCACCAGAGAACAGAAAGGAGCTTTATTCAGCATATGTGTGTGAAATAGAAAGTCCAGAAAAAAGACAAAGGCCAATGGCCAGTCCAACAGTAAAGTCCGAACAGGGTGACAGTGGCAGATGTCACCCTTTGCTTGCCTGCACTGCTACGGACCAGGGACATTCCCCTCGGAGGGGCATACGGGGGGCAGGCCAGGCACCGCAGGGACAGGATCAGGGCTCACCAGAAGGAGGCAGGGAAGGGGTGGCTGGTGCTGGAGAGTCACTGACAACTGCAGTGGAGGTGTCTGACATGGTGTGTGCCGGCACAACTGGGGGGCATGAGTCAGATGGTGTGGGTGCCGGCACGACTGCAGTGGGCTGGCCAGATGGAGTGGACAGGTTCCCCACTGCAGTGCCCAAGTCAGACGGGGTGGTAGTGGACTCCACTGCAGTGCCTATCTCCAGGGGAGTAGAATGGGGTTCAGGTAAGGTGGGCAGGACAGAGGGGGAGGACACGGTCTCCACACCAGTGGCACAGGGAGTGTGCAGCGGGGGTGTGAGGCTGGAAGAGCAAGTGGTAGGGGGAGAAGGCCGGATCATTTTGGGGATGGTGTATCTGTGGGTGGGGGAACCTGGGGCAGGGTGTGGTGGGGGAACCTGTGTTGTGGGGGCCTGAGGGATGGAGGAAGGAGACTGTGTGGTTGAGCTGCAGGGCGGTGGCGGGGTCTTGCTCTTCCGGGACCGGGGGACTTGCGTGTGGGGGCTTCAGTTCGTCTGTGCCTGGGGGAGGGTGTCCGGGGGTGAGGGGCACTCCCCTCTGTGTGGGTGGACTTCCTCTTCCCCCTGTATGCTGGATCAGCTGGATCTGAGGGGAAGAGGCCGAGGTCACAGAGGAAGAGCTGCTTTTTAGGTGGGGTTGCAGGTGAGGCAAGGGAAGGGGTCTTGGAGGGAGAGGATTTGGAGGACTGCGGAGTGACTGTGGATGCCTGTGTGTGTGTCTGTTCCCCATCCCCTGTGGGTGTGGTATCAGTCTCCTGAGGATGCTTGCGTGCATGTTTTGCCTTTGCTTTGGGTGTTTCTGTGCTGCTCGTGTCTGTGTGTTTGGGTGATTGTGCAGGTGTGCATGTGCTTGGGACAGGTAGGGTGCCAGGAAGTGTGGATGGGGCAGAGGTAGGAGGGGTGAGGGACTGTTGGAGGAGGGACACTGCTGCCATCAGGGAGGAGTCCATGGACTTATTGCTCCTCTGTAGGGCAGACATGCCCGATGAGATGCCCTCCATGAACGACACCAGCTGTGTCAACAGAGTGGTGTGTGCATGGAGGACACTCAGCATTGCTGTCTGCCCTACATGGAGCTGGCGAAGTAAGTACACAGACTCCTCACTCAGGGCAGCAGGGGACACAGGGGCAGGGGGTGCGGTGCCTGGCACGAAGGAGACACGCTCCCGAACACGGGAGCCTCCACGGACCTCTGGAATGGGAGCCGATGGGAGGGCGGTGGTGGTGTGGCGGGGACAGCAATACTAGCTGGGGTGTGGTGGCTGCTGACACCCGCCTCCACAAGGGAGTCATCCTCCGAGCTGCTGTGGTCCTCAGCTGAGGTGGATGGTGCTGAGGACTCCTCGGTGTGGCTCCCCTCGCCCTCCGTGCCACTGGGTCCCTCCGACCACTCATCGCCTGCTGACCCAGTCTGGCTCTGCAGCTCCTCCTGGTCCGTGGAGCTGTCCCCTCCTGTGGCAGTGGATGTATCTGCAAACAATTAGGGAAACAGACAAACATCAGTCACCTGCACTGACCGCACACACCACAGTGAGTACAGCACATTACAGAGCAAGCCCTGGCATCCTTAGTTGAACATTGCCAAAAGTGCTCACACAGATTAGGAGAAGCCAATTGTCAGTCTGATGGTCAACCATGGCACTCACACCCCTCCTGGCCTTTGAAGTAGGGTTCTGTTCTACCATATAACACAGACCTATGTACCTTTCTGCTCTGCCCATGAAACATGGCACTCCCATATAGGCCCCACCAGTCAGGCCCTGATAGATGACCTAAGTTGTCCATTTTTCTTTTAGCCTTTTAGTACCTGTCACAGTGGTCCACACCCCCTTAGATACATACACTTAGGCCCAAGCCCTCACAGTGGTCTACACCCCCTTAGATACATACACTTAGGCCCAAACCCACCTCCTTAGATGCACACACACATGTAGGCCCAATAGGCCACTGCCTCGTGCTATCATTTTTAATACAACAAATCTTGTAGGCCTTTCTGACCTGACAGCAGGGACCTGTGCCATCCACCGCGGCACCAGCCCCCCTTGTAAATTTCCACAGTCACAAGAATAAGGTTAGCCCACACGTACGTGACACTCTGCTGGTACATCTTGCTCTTTCACAAGCAATGTTTGCAATATTTTAACTTATGAAACTTTCCACGCTTGCTCAACTGAAACTGAAAAGGCGGCTACGTGACAGAGAAATAACATATAAAATCTTAATTTCTGAGCATCTTACGGTAAAAGTTATCTTTTTCTTATGTTTGCGGTCAAGAGCACCGACCACCTGCTAAAAGCCCCTGTTTTCACCATGATACCACTTCTCTGTTCTCCAAAAACTTTCCACAGTTACTGTAAGCGTGCGGTCAAGGACCCACGTCAGGGCCCACGTCAACTGTGGGTAGGAGTTCTGCATTAAGCCATATAAAAGGTTTGCACCCATGTCCACGCCCTGAACTCTTCATACCAGTGCATTGCATGGTGAGGGTTCCCGGTCGGCCGTTCTCCTGATCTTGGGCCTAGAACTTCTACTCTCAAGGTGGTAATGCTCTTTTCTGATTGCTAGCCTTTTGGCTTTGTCAGCCTCTCTAATTTAGCTCATCCACACCCAATTCATTGCATTTATCCTAGCTTAAACTGTCTAGCCTTGGATGGTTCTTGCTCTCTTATTTAAGATTTGCCTTCTAGGCGCTTGCCTAGTCATGATCCCTCTTTTAAGACTTGCCCCATAGGCTGTAGCTCACTGATAGATAGTTACATAGATCTTTGTGCTTCACTTAAAATATGATTTGTAATATTGTTGATGCTTTCATTTTCATCCTGCTCATGTGTTGATGAGCAGCATTAAATGAACAGTTCTCGGTGTTACTGAATTGCTTAACAAAGTGCCACTGTATTTCACACCGTTGTTCCTTCTTTTCAAGTGAACGAGCAGAGTGCGGGTCGTGCTCTCATGAGCCGGTAAGCAGAAGGGTGTGACCACCCATTTACCCTCAAACAGCTTGCACCCATCTGTCTGGTGCCTGTCGGATGGTAATACCCCAGTGTGGACACATGCACCACCTACCCAGTTGTTGGACATTGCAGAGAACACGGTGAAGTATGTGAACATGCACACATCACATCTCTTGCCACTGAGTCAGTACAGGTGTCCGGATAAAGGGATGGCCAGAGTCTAATTTGAAATGCATGTGATGCATACCAGCACCAGACACCATGATGCACCCATGTCCTCATAGTCAATGCCACAATGGGGTGCATGTTGCACATGTCACTCCCCTGCAGGATCACTCTTAGGAAGTTTAATGCCATGGCACAGGCATGCCTGCAAAGTCATACATCACTGTCTCCAGTCACATGGGCAGGGCAGCCAGCCAACAACAGTCTGCACTGTGTCACAATCCTAGGTCATGGGGAATGCAAGTTCTGTAGCTGACAAGTGCACATGTCCATCCCCCACACACCACATCATCTGAACTCTTATTTGTCCACGTCATACCAATTGGACATATGGGAGACATGAAACACAACTCTCTGAACCTGAGCACCTCACAGTCTGCTGTGAATGAAAAACAGCTGCCTGAACTTCTCAGTCGCATGCACCAGTCTGCACAGTCAAGTGATCAAACACCTATATGTCACACAAGTATCGTCTCTCATGGTCACATCTCAGATGGCATGCTGAGCCCTAACCGATGAACACCCCAGTAGTCCTGACAACGAAGCCACAGCACAATGACACAGAGGCAGACACCTGAGGGAACATTTCACTGAGCACAACGTGTCAGCTGATACACGGGAGTGGGAGTACAGAGTGTATTGTATGCCCTGGAGTAGGCATGACTGTCCTGCTCCACGTGAAAGAGGGATGAGCCCTGGACAGTAGGCATGTGGCTAAGCATGTGTGACACACTTGATATACATACTCCTGAGGCCCAAACATTGTTCCCACCCGCAGCATGGGGGTGTGCCAAATACCCCAGGCACATGTGGTGAGTCAGATCAGCAATTGGAACACATATCAAAGTTACACGCAGATTACATGTCAGAACTCAGGCATTGTGTAAGCAATTGACCCACCCATGAAGCCCACCACAAAGGTACGGTAACAAATGCTGTCCCCCACCCTGAGCTAAGCAAAATGCAAGGACACAGTACCCAAGTGACACAATTTCCAGACTGTAAGGGCCACACCTGGGTATCAGATGAGGAGTGGGCATGTCACAATTGAGGGACATGGGTCCTGGACCACAAGACTGATGTACTGTGGAGGTTTAACCAGGCCAGAGGAGGGCACATAGCATGTCAGACAAAGTTCACAGTGCAGTCATGGACTCACCCCCTCCTTGCTGCTGTCTGGCCTTCAGCTGCCCATCCAGGTCAGGGAAGACCACCGCCAGGATCCGGAGCATGTGGGGGGTCAGGGTCCGGTGTCCGCCCCTCCTGCGAGGAGGCGACAGCTTCAGCTGGACCCTTGCGATCCTCCGGGTCCAGCCCCGAAGGTCCTGCCACCTCTTCTGGCAGTTGCGGATCCGGCGCTTGTAGTCCCCCACGGATCGTACTGCCCGGACGATGGTCAGCCAGATCTCCTGCTTCTGGTGGGCATCAACCTGTGAGGATGACAAAGTGAAAAAGGCCATTACTACACATGCAACATATCCGTGCATCACACAGTTGGATATACATGTCTCAATCACAGGGGCATATGATGTACACAGGCAGTGCAACTATGGCTATGAACAGTTTACCAGCAGTTACTAAATGGTATCATTGCCTGGGAAGTAAAACCTTGTTGGAATGCACTGTTACTGCACTATACCTGTTCAGTGCATGTAACTACACACTTTGGGGGGTGAGAACTACTCAGTGAGCATGCTAGCCAGTGGTGTGCACACTGGAAGTCTTGCTAGTCAGACAACATGCACATTTAGTAAGGCAGTGGACAGCACACTCACCTGCTCCCCTGGTTTCCCATACAACTTGCTGTACTGTGGAAGGAGGCTGTCCAGCAGGGCCTGGTTCTCCTCAGTGCTGAAGGCTGGGGCTCTCTCCACAGTACGTGCCATTGCAGTAGCCAGAGGATGCAGAGACAGCAGCAGTGTTGGTGGCAGATGTCGTCCTGGAGCATGTAGTGCAGGCAAGTGAGCTCTCAGGGGAACAGCCAGCATTATGTGTGCTGCAGAGGCAGATACTGTCCCATGTGTCCAAAGTGATAGGTCCAAGTCGTTAGCATCTTCTGAATCTGGCCAATCCATGGAATTGCACCACTTATACACGCCCACAGCATCCTTCAAAAGTTCAACTTCATGACACCCATGAATTTGCAACATTGTTGTGGCTGGCCAACTGAATTCACTGCATGAGACTCGTTAAAGCTTCGAAAACGCGTCCGTTGCCATGCCAGGCCCTAGCCAATGCGTGCGCACCGATCGGACCATTGCTGTACAACGCGTATTTCTGTCCACATCATATGCAATGGCCAATGCGTGCGCACCGATCGGTCCATTGCTGTACAACGCGTATTTCTGTCCACATCATATGCAATGGCCAATGCGTGCGCACCGATCGGACCATTGCTGTACAACGCGTACCCGCTCACATCATATGCAATGGCCAATGCGTGCGCACCGATCGGACCATTGCTGTACAACGCGTACCCGCTCACATCATATGCAATGGCCACTGCGTGCGCACCGATCGGTCCATTGCTGTACAACGCGTATTTCTGTCCACATCATATGCAATGGCCAATGCGTGCGCACCGATCGGACCATTGCTGTACAACGCGTACCCGCTCACATCATATGCAATGGCCAATGCGTGCGCACCGATCGGTCCATTGCTGTACAACGCGTATTTCTGTCCATATCATATGCAATGGCCAATGCGTGCGCACCGATCGGACCATTGCTGTACAACGCGTACCCGCTCACATCATATGCAATGGCCAATGCGTGCGCACCGATCGGACCATTGCTGTACAACGCGTCCCCGCTCACATCATATGCAATGGCCAATGCGTGCGATCGGACCATTGCTGTACAACGCGTACCCACTCACATCATATGCAATGGCCAATGCGTGCGCACCGATCGGTCCATTGCTGTACAACGTGTATTTCTGTCCACATCATATGCAATGGCCAATGCGTTCGCACCGATCGGTCCATTGCTGTACAACGCGTACCCGCTCACATCATATGCAATGGCCAATGCGTGCGCACCGATCGGTCCATTGCTGTACAACGCGTTTCTGTCCACATCATATGCAATGGCCAATGCGTGCGCACCGATCGGACCATTACTGTACAACGCGTACCCGCTCACATCATATGCAATGGCCAATGCGTGCGCACCGATCGGACCATTGCTGTACAACGCGTCCCTGTACAAGTCACTCGCATATGTCACCATGCCTGTCACATTTACTTTCCAGGGACTCAGGGGCACACCTACAACACCACAGCCTGTCCACACTGTATCCTAAGGCATGTAAGGCTGCATTACCGTTTCTGTGTATGGGGGTCAACATGTGGTTTTTTGGGTGGCACTTGGGGGCAGCCACTCCCAGGCTGTGCACGTGTTCATGGGGACAGAATCCTTTGTGTGTTGTGCACATGACCACTGCGATGTGCAACTGTTCATTTCAGAGCATGTGGCATGGTCACATTTCCAGGTTGTGTATGTGTATGTCATGTCACATACCCCCTGAGTCCCATGTGGGACGGTATGTACGTCACAGGGTGACCCATTGCCACAATAGTGATGGCCCTGCACAGTCTGTGTGCATGTTGTGTTTACAATGTCTCTGATTCCATGTGCACAATGGGAGACAGTCTCCACATCTGCGTTGTTTGTGCATGGACTTTGATGTTGTGCATGTGTGTGTGTCACAGACGTCCATGTCTGTCCTGCAGAGGCAACAGGGACCACTACCTGTGGGGGTCATGGTTGTTTTGCTGTGGTGTATTCATGATACGCCATGTCATGCCAGTGTCCATGTGGCAATACAGGGTCCCTGGGAATCTACCTGTCAATGAGCTGTGATGCCTGGGGCACATCTGTCCTCACATGTCACTGTGGTGTGTGTTTGGAACGTGACAGCAGTACATGGGTACTGTGACACAGCCTAATGATATCCCATAGCACAACCTGGAACTTGTTGTCAACACATGTTGAACTGTGATGTTAGATGTTGGCCATGTAGGTGCCATACATGTCCTTACAGAACGGCACACACATCAGGTACTTGTGTCTCGTAATGATGTATCATGTGATATTGAGTATGGTCTATGCCACATATGTGGGGTGACTGACAATCTTTCTTTCTTCACCTATGCACTGCAGGGCACCAGCTGTCAATAGACCATTCCCTGACCTTGCAACCATGGTTGAACGGGACTGCATCCGACAGTACCGCTTCAACAGGCCGCTGATTGAGGAATTGGCGGTGCGGTTGGCCCCACATTTGGAACCTGGCCGGCCATACCCTACAGCGCTGACCCCCAAGGTGAAGGTGATGGCAGCCCTACACTTCTTTGCCACCGGTACCTTTCAACACACTGTGGCGTCTGCTGGTGGGATGTCACAGACCATGTTCAGCCGTGTGCTACGCGATGTTTTGGAGGCAATGTTGAGATACCTGAACCAGTACATCTATTTCCCTAAACGTCAACAACTCACTGACGTCAAGAGTGACTTCTATGCCCTGGGGAGGATGCCGCATGTTATTGGCTCCATTGATGGGACACATGTGGCTTTGGTACCACCACAGGCACATGAGCAGGCATACAGGAACAGGAAACATTACCATTCGGTCAATGCTCTGGTGGTATGTCTTGCAGATATGAGCATCTCACACGTGTGTGCCCGTTTCCCCGGTTCTGCACACGATGACTACGTGATGAGGAGTAGTCGCATCCCGAGGATGATGTCACAGATGCAGAACCAGCGTGCCTGGCTTGTCGGTGTGTACTGACTTTGTACCATTGTGTGTGTTCTGCAATGTAGTATTCCACCCTCTTTTCCAACTCAGCTAATGTGCAATTGTCTGTATGTAGGTGACTCGGGATACCCCAACATGCCGTGGTTGCTGACACCCCTCAGGAACCCTGTGACACCAGCCCAGATGCGCTACAATGAGGCACATGGTCGGACCAGGAGAGTGATCGAGCGGACATTTGGTCTCCTGAAGAGCCGCTTTCGCTGCCTGGACAAGACAGGAGGGGCCCTCCCATATGCCCCAGCAAAGGTGTGCAAGATTGTCATCGTCTGCTGCATGCTACACAACCTGGCAGTGCGGAAGGAGTTGCCTCTCATCCTGGATGACGATGACCAACATCCGCCACCTGTGGAGGATCCTGGCCTGGGCCACGATGCCAGTGATGATGATGATGATGTGGGTGATGTCCGCACACAGCTCATCACCAACTTCTTCAGCTGAATGTGAGTATCCAGAGATGTCATGTCAATGATGTGAGTTTGCATGATATGTGTTGGTGGTGCTCTGGTGCTGTTTGAGTGTGGCCATGTGCTACTTGACTGGAAGCGTGCAGCGATGTGTCCTTACAGGTAGTCTGTACTCCCCAACAGTGTTGACATGCTAACTTGGTTTTGTATAGGTATCTTGTGACATGTATTGGGCATGAGTATTGCAGTTCTGTCCTGTTCTTCAGTGCTTTTGACTGTGTGTCATGTCTGTCCTTCACAGGGTACTTTCAGAGTTGTTTGGTCAACTGTGATCCCCCGACACCATGATTCAACTTCCAGGGTGGAAGCAGTCATTTCCCTACAGGTGATGTGCCACACACCCCTGGACTTTCTTTCTTCTACACTTGTTGACTGTGTGGCCACTGCCACGTGGGATTACCTTGCATCTGTAGTGCAAACAACATGTTGCAAATGTGTAATAAACCTGTGCTTCACTTTGGGATGTGCGTTGTCTGTGGTCACACATCTGACTGACATTTGCTTACTGCACCTGTGGGCTAGTTAACACAGACTCTGAATAGGTGTGGTGTCTGTGCATTCCACTGTATTTCCTGGCAACATCAGTGTAGGCGATGAGTCAGATGGCCCTGGTGTCTATGTGTTGTGTAGCCCTAGTGGTGTGTCTCCCTCATATGTGTCACGTCGCCATGACTCACATAACGGTGTTGAACTTGCTGTAGCAGTTAGCATGCACAGTGTCATTTAGCAGATCATCATCTCCATGACAGAAACCACGTTGGAATCACAACAGAGGCAAGTATGGTGTATTAGTGAGTTTATTTAAATACATGTGTAAGTATAGTGCACAGGATGGTGGGTGCTGTACATTGGGATTGGAATCCAAAGTTCACAGATGAGTTGGAAGTCTTGGTAGCAGAAATGTCCTGAGTAAAGTCAGCAGTCATCTGATACATTGTGCCAACTTAAACTCCCCATGTCATGTGGGAGAGTTGGGTTGCATTCGACAGGGTGAACAGTTTGCACACAAAGGAGAATTTCCAGAACAGGTGTTGGGTTCCTGGGGGATGTACATGGCCATCGGCCTCTCAGTTTTCTTTCCTCGGACGACCCCTCTTCTTTGGGGGGGACCCTCACGTGCAGGCTGCTGCGGTGCAGGGGACTCTCCGCCAGAGTCCTCCTCCCTCCCTGTGGCAGTTGCAGTTGTTGCAGCACCAGATGTTGTGGGCACACAGGGAGGTGTGGCCATGTTGGTGCTAATCTGGCGGAGGCATGTCAATATGTCCCTATGCACCGCTGTCAGTTCTTGCAATGTGTCCCACTTGGACTCCATGCGAGACATGTCTGTCTCCACACGGGACATGTGGGAGTCCAAGCGGGCATGATGAGCAGCCTGCTGCTGTTGAATGTCCTTGAGGATCCCCACTACCTGGCTGACCTCTCCGGTGCTATTCTGGTACGCATCAGCAATGCGTACCAGTTGTGGGTCATCATGCAGTCCAGACCCCTCTGCAAACAGCGACCTATGTCTACCACCCCTCCCACCACCCCTGGCGACACATGCGGGACCTGCGGTGGCACGCACAGGTGACCCTAGGCCCCCTTGGGGGTTGTTACTGGGGTTGTTGTCCGTTGCTCCACGTTGGGCCGGGGTCCCTGTGCTGTTGTCATTGGTGGTCCTTGGTCTGTACGTGTCGGCGGGGGTGGTCTGTGTGTTGGCAGTTGTTGGAGGGGTGGGTGCAGGGGGTGCAGATGTTGGTCCTGCTGGTGCTGCATGATGACTCACACAGGAGGGCCCAGGTAGGTCTTCGCCATCCGAGGAGGGCAGAGGCTGTTCCACACCAGTGTGCTCATTGTCCCCCGGAGCCTGGGACAGGGACTCCTCATTGTCTGCTGCTGTGTCCCCATCATCACCTGTTTTTTGAAGAGACACACAATGTATGTTATGTTTCTACAGGCATCAATGGTTCACACACCTGACAGTTGTGACTGTACCTCTGGATGCGGGCCTGTACATTGCATTGTCCTAAGTTGTCACAGTCAGAGGTTGATATTGGTGTAGCACATTGTCCTGCAAACCTGAAGCATTTCAATGTGAATGTTGAGGTGTGTGCATGGACAGCATTGGTTGTATTTGGTGGACATCCGGCCCTCCTTCTCCCCCCAGCCCAGTTATCCCACCCTTGCAGTGGGTTCAGGTTGACTCTCAGGATGTCAGTCAGTGGTGTCCTGCTGTTGGTTGGTGCCCAGTTCCCAGCAGGGCCTGGTACTCCCCACGACAGAGGACCATTGTCAGACATCTTAGAAGTGGCTTTTCACTCCCTGTGAGGTGTGCATGCTTCAGTGTGAGCTTGCTGGGCCATGTGGGGGGGATGTTGAGCTGTGACTACCACTCCCATCATGCTATTGCCTACACCCCCTTCCCAGCATGCCCATACTTCCTTCCTTTTGAGTGGACTTCACTGTGTGTGAGTGTGACAGCAATGGCAAGATGGCTGACAGTGTGGTCCTGTTGTTTCTTGGTGCCCAGTTCCCAGCAGGGCCTTGTGCTCCACACAGCAGTACCCAGTTTCAGCCATCTTGTCAGTTCTTTTCCACTCCCTGTGAGGTGTGCATGCTTCAGTGTGAGCTTGCTGGGCCATGCGGGTGGGGGATGTTGAGCTGTGACTACCACTCCCATCATGCTATTGCCTACACCCCCCTTCCCAGCATGCCCATACTTCCTTCCTTTTGACTCTGCTTCCCTGTGGGGTAGTGTGCCTGTGCTGAAAGGATGGCTGACAGTGTTGTCCTGGCATTTGTTTGGCTACAAGTCCCAAGAGTGTCCCTGTGCTTCACACAGCATAACCCAGGGTGGTGGTTCTTTGTGGGATATTTAATTAGAGTGTGAGGCATTGCATTCTCCCAGGTGAGTTGTGTGGAGTTTGTGTTAAGGGGTGTGTGAGAAAAGCTGCTTGTAAATATGGTCAGAGCTGTCAGTCCTCCTTCCCACCCAGCCAGATATCCCACCATGGAACGTGCTTCCATTGCAGGGAGTGCAAGTTGGCTTTCAGGATGTCAGTCAGTGGTGTCCTGCTGTTGGTTGTTGCACAGTTCCCAGCAGGGCCTTGTGCTCCCCACAGCAGTATCCAGTGTCAGCCATCTTGTCAGTTGTTTTCCACTCCCTGTGATGTGAGCATGGTTCAGAGTGGTGTTGATGGGCCAATTGTGAGGGTGACCAATATCTGTGACTACCACTCCCATCATGCTATTGCCTACACCCCCCTTCCCAGCATGCCCATACTTCCTTCCTTTTGAGTGGACTTCACTGTGTGTGAGTGTGACAGCAATGGCAAGATGGCTGACAGTGTGGTCCTGTTGTTTGTTGGTGCACAGTTCCCAGCAGGGCCTTGTGCTCCCCACAGCAGTACCCAGTGTCAGCCATCTTGTCATTTCTTTTCCACTCCCTGTGATGTGAGCATGGTTCAGGGTGGTGTTGATGGGCCAATTGTGAGGGTGACCAATATCTGTGACTACAACTCCCATCATGCTATTGGCTACACTGACTTCACCAGCATACACAGAATTCCTTCCTTTCAGTGAGCTTCCCTGTGAGGTGGTGTTCTAGTGGTGGCTAAATATCTGACTGTGTTTGTTGGTTAGATTTGCGCCACTGCCTAGCTCTATTTGTTGTTGGGTTTGTACATGTCATGCAACAGTTACATATAACTATGAAATGGCATGTATTGTGTTTATCTGACTAACATACACATCTTGGGATGATTATCTTTTGGTTGCTGTGGATTTGCTAAGGGTGCATGGTTTGACTATCCCCTTGACAGTGATGTGTGTGTATTGTCACACAATATTGTGTATATTTGTTGTGTACTCACCAGGCTCTGGGATGTTTGATAGTCCATATACGCTCACTGGTGGTAGGATGGCCCGCACCTTCTCCTCCCAGGGCCTGAGGTATAGTGGTTTGGCACGAGGGCCACTACCGGTGCGCTGACTCAAGACGTAATCCTTCTTTAGTAGGTCCTTGACCCTCCTGCGCACATCATACCACCTGTTCTGGATGTCTTCCTTTGTGCGCAAACATGGTGATTGTGCGTTCACCCTGTCGACAATCCTCTCCCACATCTTGGTTTTCTGCGACATGGGGGTCTGTTGGACCAATGTACCAAACAACTGGGGCTCTACCCTGAGGATCTCATCTACCAGGACTTCCAATTCACTGTCTAGGAACTTTGGATTCTTCTTTGGGGGCATGGTGATGGGTGGTGGTGGTGATTGATGTGTGTGTGGGTGTGCAAGTGAGGGTGTGTGAGTGTAGGTTTTGCTGGGTGTATGTGAGGGTGCTATTTGTTGAGGTGCTAATGGTGTGTAGCTTGTGTGATGGATGAGCTGTGAGTGTGTCTGTGGTTGCTGTCTGATGGTGTTCTGTGCTGGCAGGTCAGTTGAATTTGCAAAGGATCATGGTAGGGATTTGTGGCCTTTATATGGGTGGAGTTGTGGGTGTGTCTTTGTTCCATGTTTCCCCCCTCAGTATTTATTGGCTTTGTAATTGCTTGTTTGGCCCTTTTTTTTGTATTTTTTCCTTTGTACTCTTTGTGCATGTAGGAGACGTTCTTCTGACCGAGTAGGACGCTGCAGTTGTCTCGTGCGAGCTTCTCCGAGTCGTTTACGCTGTGTTTCTGCTAGGTTTCATGTGCGGCGTACGCGTCAGTCGCGGAGTATTGGGTTGCTTCGGCTGGGTTTTGTATGCGTGTTGGTCGTACGGCTTGGGCTCCGTGCGACTCGGTCTGGTTTTCCACGCATTGTATCGTACTGCGCGGGTTGGAGTTCGCGGGTATGTTTCGGTCGGGTTCATTCCTGGTGTGTGTCGGTCGGTTCGATTCGCGTGGTCTCCCGGCCGGATAGCTGGTTTCCGTGCGGTTCGGTCGTTCGGCTTGTGTTCCGTACGAGTCGGTCGTGATTCACATGCATTTCATCGTACTACGCAGGTCGGGCAGCGCCGGTACGTGTCGGTCGGACTAAATTCCCGTACCGAGTCGGTCGGTATGTTTTCCGGCCCGAATCGGAATCGACCCCTAAGTGCGCATGACTGTTTGGCCGGCCCAAGACGACCTGCCAAACTGTCATGCGCACTTAGAAAGTGCCCACCACTCCTCCCCCGCCCCGCACCTAAACAGAGCCAGTATACAGAAAAATAAAATGATAATAACATGGTGTTATTATCATTTTATTTTTCCTGTGGGGCGACGCTCCTTCATCTTAGCGGAGGAGCCGCCACTGAGATTTACTCCAAAAATGCCCCAGCCAACAAGGCTCCTACTGGTGCTATTTGGCGTGCCTTCAAGAGGGAATCCTTCTGTGACCTCTCTTACAGCTGGGACCAATAGCGTGCCTTCTGCAATGGGTGCCCTATAAAAGAAGAAGGTGAAGGGTCAGCCCTCTACATCTAGAACTAGGCTTGTCTCTGAGTGGCATTGCTTTGTTTGTTCTTTAGTGGCAGATTTCTCAGAGGTCAAACTTTTTTCGCAGGCAATGGTCTCAGATGGAGCCAATAAAATTATTCATTGCCTTGAATCAAATTTGTGATGGGTCATATTGTAGAGTTTTGAATTGATAATAAATCTCTGAATGTATCAGGTGGGAGCAGTGTCCTAGGAGGATGGAGCAGTGCGCAGGCTATTTGGGCCAGCTACTCTGGAGTCGACACTTAGGGTTTCTCCAACGAGATATGCTTCTGACCAGGTTGAGTTCCTCTAGTGTCATCAGAGAACAGGGTCCTGAGCACAAGACTCCAGTTCAAGGACCTAGCTCTGTTAGTCCTACTGGCTGCTTCTGTCCTCATGGGCCGCTCACCTACATAGCTCAGCACACAGACCTCTTCAGACTTAAGGATCTGACAAAGGCAGGATGACACTCTGTGCCTGGGGAGGAGTCAGGAAACTGGCTCTCTCAGCCTTGGTAGGTAACTTATTAGCAGTGAAGCACAGATTAGAACACAGATGTTAGTAAGAATAGTTATTCTTCATGTCCATGGAGTCAGCTACTACATCTTTTGTGGATATATCTTGCCATTTTCATAGAACAATTTCTCAATCTGGTTGCTTAATTTTGTTAGACGTATTCCTGAAACCTAACTTTTCCCTAATCTGACCTTCAGCAGAATCACATGAGGCCAGAGCAGAAAAATACAGGTTACTATCCCCTGTGGAGGTTAAAAACAAAAGTACAGAAGACAATAATATTTGAGAATTGATAATAGGCACACAGAGTTAAATGAAAAACATGCTTTTTTTTTACCCTAAATGACTGATCTCAAATGAACACAGGCAATAATGCAGCTCTGGTCCTGATTCTCAAACATACCACAGGACAGGAACAAAGAAGAAAATTGCAAGTAGATTGCACATATAGTGCTTTATACCTCTGGTGAAAGACCAAAGCACTTTGGTGGACCAGTTGCACACTACTCCGTAGGGTGTGCTTGAGTAGGAAATGTGTGGATTTATAGTATGACTTATGTGGCAAGTGTTTTGGTAGCATGCATGATGGTCAGAGTGATGTTCCTATTGTGTACTATGTTGGTAATCTTCAACATGTAGTGAGCGACTACAGAATAAGGCTAGGCATGCATATATGTTATGTTAACTTATAAAGCGCATGGCTATCTAAAGGTTTCCCAGCGCAAGACCAATACGATAGTGTCTTTTGTTATTACATTCCGTATTCTTCTGCTTTATCCAGTTAACATCACATGTCATTTCATTTTCTTGGTCCTGGTGCTGTGTGCAAGTTGCCTTAGGTCCAATTAGTTCCTATTGCTTTTCCATGTCTGTGAAACATCATGTGCACCGGATAAAGAATTTATCTTCGTTGGAAATAGGATTTCAGCACTCTTGGTGTTGGCATACCAGACTCGTCCATCTTAAAGTTTGATCCAGCTTTCTGATTCTTGCAGTGTGCTTTGGCATTTTTGAATGAGCTAAAAAGAAGCACATGAAGACCAACAATTTGGAACATGCCTGAAAGCAAAACATAATACTCAGTAAAACACTGTGTCCATTCCTTGCTCTCTGAAGCCTTAATTCCTGTTCAAGAGAACCAGGTCTGAATCTATTTTCAGCTTCAAGCTTCAGCTCTATGACTCCTACACAAAGAGTTACCCCAAGCCGACCCGGTGCACAGACAAAATATCGAGTTTTTAATATCGACCTACATTAATATCAAGTTTTAAATATCGTGGGGACATAATATCGAATTCAAGAATATCGACGACCAGAATATCGACCTGAAGGTAAGAAATATCGTTTTTGTTAATATCGAAGTTAGTAATATCGATAGCAAAAATATCGATGTTAATAATATCGATGTTTATATTAGTGTTATGTATTTTAGTATGTATTTTATATGTATGTGTTCTATATTTTTTGTTAAGTATTGTACTTTTTTAAAATATATGTATACATTTTTTAGAAGTTAGTAATTTTTTTTAAAGTAAATTATGTGTTTTAGTACCGTAGCGGGTTGTGGGTTTATAGGAGAATAGGGTGGGAAGTAATTTATTTATAGTAAATGAAATAATAATTTTTAGGAATTATTAATTATTTTTAATTAAATTTTGCGTTTTAGTTCTGTAGCGGGTTGTGGGTTTATAGGGAATAGGGTGGGAAGTAATTTAATTGTAATTAAGTAATTATTATTTCTTATTTATTGGTATTGATAATTAATTTATTGTTAATTAATTATTAATTGGTAATTAATTTTAATTAATTAATTAATTAATTGATAATTATATTAACTGTATTAATTTATTATTGGAGTGGGTTGTGGGTTTATAGGGAATAGGGTGGAAAGTAATTTAATTGTAATTAAGTAATTATTAATTTTTATTTTTTGGTATTGATAATTAATTTATTGTTAATTAATTATTAATTTGTAATTAATTATTATTTATTATTATTAATTGGTATTGATAATTAATTTATTGTTAATTAATTATTAATTGGTAATTATTTGTAATAATTATTATTTATTGGTATTGATAATTAATGTATTGTTAATTAATTATTAATTGGTAAGTAATTTTTATTAATTTATTAATTGACATTTAAATTAATTGTGTGACATTTTATGCGAGTGGGTTGTGTGTTTATTGGGGAATAGGGTGGGAAGTAATTTAATGTTATTAAAGTAATTATAAATTTTAATTCATTGGTATTTTTAATCAATTTATTATTAATAAATCATTATTTAATTACAAAAATTATTTAATTTATAAGTATGTTATTTTTAACCTCTACGCTATCCAACGTTTTCCCTACTGTTGCACTCTTTGGAGTGGGAATAGTAAATTTTACCCTTACGCTATCCAACACTTTCCCTACTGTTGCATTCTCTGGAGTGGGAATAGTAATTTTTACCTCTACGCTATCCAACACTTTCCCTACTGTTGCACTCACTGGAGTGGGAATAGTAATTTTTAGCCCTACGCTATCTAACACTTTCCCTACTGTTGCAGTGTTTGGAGTGGGAATAGTAATTTTTATCCCTACGCTATCCAACACTTTCCCTATTGTTGCACTCTTTGGAGTGGGAATAGTAATTTTTGCCCCTACGCTATCCAACACTTTCCCTACTGTTGCACTCACTGGAGTGGGAATAGTAATTTTTACCCCTACGCTATCCAACACTTTTCCTACTGTTGCACTCTCTGGAGTGGGAATAGTAATTTTTACCCCTACGCTATCCAACACTTTTCCTACTGTTGCACTCTTTGGAGTGGGAATAGTAATTTTTACCCCTACGCTATCCAACACTTTCCCTACTGTTGCACTGTTTGGAGTGGGAATAGTAATTTTTATCACTACGCTATACAACACTTCCCCTACTGTTGCACTCTTTGAAGTGGGAATAGTAATTTTTGCCCCTACGCTATCCAACACTTTCCCTACTGTTGCACTCTCTGGAGTCAGAATAGAAATTTTTTGCCCCTACGCTATCCAACACTTTCCCTACTGTTGCACTCACTGGAGTGAGAATAGTAATTTTTACCCCTACGCTATCCAACACTTTCCCTACTGTTGCACTCACTGGAGTGGGAATAGTAATTTTTACCCCTACGCTATCCAACAATTTCCCTACTGTTGCACTCTTTGGAGTGGGAATAGTAATTTTACCCCTACGCTATCCAACACTTTCCCTACTGTTGCATTCTCTGGAGTGGGAATAGTAATTTTTACCTCTACGCTATCCAACACTTTCCCTACTGTTGCACTCACTGGAGTGGGAATAGTAATTTTTTCCCCTACGCTATCCAACACTTTCCCTACTGTTGCACTCTCTGGAGTAAGTATATATAATATTTTATATATGTATATGTTTAATTTATTTTTACATTATGTGTATGTTATTATTTTTAAACATGTTTTAATATTTTTAACTATGTTTCTTTTAATTATATGTATTATTTACTTTATTTTACATTAATTTTTAACATTTTAAAAAAACAATATTTTTTACAACTATATTTTTGACATCGATATTTTTTTTCGATATTTTTGTACTTACCATGATGTAGATAGGATGTCGATATTCTTGACTTCGATATTTTTGCGTCAATATTTTGCTACCTCGATATTCTGTCCGTCGATATTTTGTCAGTGATCCAGCCGACCCATCATTCAAAGTGGAATGGAAATTAAATGCTTGTAAAATATGTTGAACGAGGGCCAGTGATTTCCTCTTGTATTCACTTTCAAGCTTGACCTTGAAACAGGTTGCACATAATTTTATGGTCATTTTGTTGGAGAGAAGCTTCTCTTCTTTATGTGCTGGACAGTTCAGCCCTCCTTGTGCTTTTGTGTTGATGGTAACTCAAGTTGCAGAGATTTCTTGTCTTGCCCTTCCCTGCTTTTAGCTGCATTGATTTGGTACAGAGATGGGCAGATGGGTGCATCAGTGTGTGTTTTCATGCCTAACTGTGAGTCTCTAGGTACAGGTGCAAAGGTTGAATCTGCTCAACTCTATGTTCATTGGCTGCGGTGTGCACACAAAGGGGCCGATTCTGTTGCGGGTTGGAAAAGCTTCCCGACCGAATCGGTTGGGAAATGGTGTCCGACCCACTCGGATCGGGAAAGTCCGACCGGCGGAGTAGGATGCATCCGGATGCTTCCAGATACGATTTGGTTGAACTCCCATTGACTTCAATGGGAACATTTGTTCCTAATCGCATCAGAATTGGGCCCTCGGTCGGGAAGACACGTTCCCGATCCGATTTGGAAGGAGCAAATGCCGTTAGGAAGCCTTCCTAACCGCATCAGAATCAGGCCCTCGGTCGGGAAGCTTTTCCAACCCGCATCAGAATCGGGCCCCACGTGTCAAGTGCGCCGTGCAATCGCGGTACCACATACCCACTTCATCCTATATAATTGCCCAGAATATGCTGAGTTTGATGGTTGAGTTGAAATGACGCAAGTGTACTGGCAGTACAATCTATAAAAAGACTAAGCGCAATATTGCTAATGTCCCTTTCTTCACCATTTTACCACTTTTCATAGAATGAGAAATGGTCCCTTAAAGGGATTTACTATTAATAATAATGGTTTATTATTGTGAAGGGTTTAGTTTTCAAATAAAGTGTGAATGTAATTATTTTAATAATCAGTAACACACTTTTAAGAGTAGGTGGTAGAGTGACCAGATTTGTAAAACCAAAAGCCTAGACACTCCACAAACATAGAAGTAGGACTACTGCTTGTCTAACAGTACAACTGCCCTCTCAGAGATGTCCAAGGACGTTGCAAATTGTGGCCAGAATATGTTTTCAACAGACTTCAGCCAAGTAAAATTGCATTATAGGTCCATATACTAGGGGCTTATACATTGCGCCCCCGGGGCACTATGGTATTAGAGAAATGGCCGCAGGTGCTTGTGCGTCCCCTTCTGTAATACTTATAGTAATGATGTACATGTAGCACCAGTGCTATCATGAGAGGGCACTCCCTCATTTACATGGGGGCATGAACCCATGTATATAAGGGAATCTCCTTGCCTCTGTGCCAGCGCCTTATTGTACATGAGGGTGCAGGCGCAAACAGGAGTTCAGGATGCGCACCTACTGTCCGCCGCAAAAAGGTGTCATACATCTAGTGCACCTCCTGAATGCAGCCATCTGGAGGGGCAAAAGAGGTCCCATGGATCCCCCATACATTCCCTTGCAGGCAAGTGCAGCCACTGACCAGACCCGCATGCAGGGGATCTCTCTTTGCAGGGCTGGTGGCACAACTGCACTGTGAAACACCGAGCGGCTTTGAAGCAGACGTTCTGTATTGCACTGAATGCAGCGTATTCATAGTAATAGGTTGTCCCTGTTTGCACCCATGCACCTGTTTAAAGGTGCGCCGTGGTGCAAAGAGGGATTGTGTGCCCTTTCCATAATATGGCCCCATGCCTTATATAGGTCCATAGACTATGCCTTACAACGGCAAAGAAAATATCTGAAATTTAAAATAGGAGATTCCAAATCCTTGTAGGTAATCATAAACTGACTCAGGTCGTTAAATGGGAAAACATGTTTTGAGGCCATCAATACAATGAAGGCGGGGTAGACCCACCAAAGAATCTTATGTTTATATCTGTGTTCCCTATTTCATTCCCTCCGTCAGAAGCATCCCCGCTTGTCACCTATACAACATGTCTCCATTTTGCTCTCTCCGTGTCCAATCCATCTATGTCTATATGTGTGAGTGTTATGTATGAGGGTGTGTCTGTGTTTGAAGTTGCAAATGTTATTTATAATTACTTTCACTTATTTCATGTAAAAGGCATTAATATTGCAGACTCCCATTTTCCACATTTTGTGCGTATGTGTAATATGACGCACCTATAACTTTGTAGGAAAGGCTAAGCAAGGTATTCACTTTTGTAGAGCTACTGGCACTAAACGGCTCTTCCATTTCAGTACCATCCAACACTGGCTGGATGTAGGCAGCGAATCACCTAGAGGCCATTAACGCAGGAACTAGGCAAAACTTTGTTAATGTGATAAAGTACTTTTCTCACCCCTGCAATATATTTACCACAAGCTTAGCTAGACAGTAACAGATCACTATACATTGCAATAGAGTGGACAACGAGACTGTGGAGGGATCCGAGAAACAAATACAGGATTGTGCTCAAGTGTGTAGGAGTAGGGATGGAGAAAGGAAAAAGAAAAGATTCATAATGTCGGTTCTGAAAGCAGGAGAAATGGAGAGGTCTTAACAATAAACCTCCCTTTTCCTCATTGTATTGGCTCTTAGACATTGCAGTGTGAATCTACGATTATTTAATTGAGGACTGTTACCCACAAGGGCGGGCAATAACTGAGTGTTCAAACAGAGTTTTACAAGAAATATCAAAGAACCAATAAATATTACCCAATTTTGTGTTATTGGGTATGAACAAGCCTTACACCAAGTATTTCTGGGGAGCTTATTTTTTACGGGAACGAACATAACTAGAACATGGGCCAATGTTTAATAATAAATGTACATTTCACCACATTTAAATACCTATTCACAATCATATTGGGGCCCTGTGGCTTTTTGTGAAAATGACGCTTTATAAATGCTTACGAAAATATTCAGATGGTGAAAATACATGAGCACGCCTTCAGCACCGCCGCCGACCCAATACAGTAGTGAATTGGCAAAGCATGAAATTGATATCACATTTGACATTAGGGCACTTCTTGGAGCTGTTGAGAGATATGTCAGTTTTATACTAGACTTCACAGAGGCTCTAATTTTTACTGGTCCGCAGAAGTAGGGCGCGTGTTCTCCGAATCCCGCTGGTCACTGTACGCTTCCCTGAGCCTTTCTGTAAACCTACATTGGAGCTAAGAGAGGCGATAATCCTTCTGTCTCCACTTCTGGCCCAGAAAGAAGTGTTATATTGTAAGCTAAGTCTGGGCTTGATGACTCCATGGCGCAAACAGTTGAATTAACGCTTGATGCCTGTGGACGCCATGTTGTATCATCAGAACTTGTCTGTGTATAGCTGAATCTTGTCCTTTTGCTCTTGTTCAATATAAATGCTTGCTACCTTACATCTGGTTGGACATTCTTAAGATCTTTCTTCTCTTTCCTTCAGTTTGCCAGTCTGCCGGATCCTCGCCTTTGTTTTTGTCTCTGGAACTGTCTTTACATCTTTGTTCCCACAAGTATAGGTATTATTACTCGCAGATCGGACCAATTTGGCACTAAAGTAAATTTGGCAGACGTAATTAGCTACCATTAGTGTCTTTGGAGATCATTTAGAATTGGGTAACAGGGCATCTTCCAAAAACTGGCAAATGTTTCCTTTCCCCCTCAGCTCCTCCATCAGTTCTGCTGAAACTAAACTCACAGCTGGTTCTGCCATTGACAACATCCATTCAGCTTCTGGAGGACATGACATGGAAAGACCCACTCTAGAAAGGATGGGATTTCAAATGAGATGTCTTTTTATCCTGTCCGCCATACTGTTCTAGTCAGGAAAGACTGAAGAATGTCACCCTAAGTGTTTGCAGAAAATTCCATATGCATCTGGGTCATTGATTTTTCATACCTCACAAACAGACCCTGTTTCAGGGGATTTGTGTTTGGAAAATGAAAAAAACACCTTGGCATGGAATATAGGCAGGCATTTTGTTTTTTCACCTGATGCACTCCTGCCATGTCACCGGATGTAGTTTCGGTAAAAAGAAAATCTCCAAATTAAGCAGACAGTGACCGCTGGAGCAGGCACTTCATGGTTCTCCCACGAGGGTCTAAATCTGGTCTTTAAGTTTGCTTTTAGAGAGGACAGTCTCACTGACTGCACCCAAGCCCAACGTGCCAGATATATTTTTAACCAATACAGAAGTTTCAAGCAAATGTAATGTCTTCCGCGATCTGGCTACTTCTGGCTTTTCTTGCAATTTGTCCCTCAGAATTCTGGTGCAAAGACGCTTTCCAAAATACTCTAGATCCTTTTTCAAGAATGCCTGGCTAAAAACCTTTCATTTTTCTGACACAAATGTTCTGAGAAAGGAACTCCGAAGTGCTTAATTAATATTTACTAAGAAATTCCATAAGCATGACCTATGAGTTTTCACTGTTACTGTGATCCACATTGAAGGCTACCACTCATTTTGAATTTGAAGGAGTTACATCCCTATGTATCTCAAATATAGACTAACACAATCAAACAAGGTGCTAGTTTTCTTGGTCTGCAAAAATATACTTTTTTAAATCTCCAGTTCTGTCTGTTTCCTATTGCAATTGTTCTCATGTGCCTGCTCCATATTTTTATGAATTATTTTAATGACCTCCCCCTTTGGAATCCTACTGCAAGGCGCAAATGCTTTTTACCCCACTTTATGTAAGGAACTCCTTCATGCTATTTTTTTAGACTATGAGACCATTTACCTTGAACTGCATTTATTAGAAAATGACATACATATTTCTACCGTATCTTCTTGTTTACTTATTTCATCCAGGTCTTGACTTTCTTTCATCATGGGCTTTTTGATGGTGACTTCTGCATCATCTGGGTATCTCTCCTGTGGTCCTGTAATCCACCCTCTTCTCTTTTCTGCGCGTGTAGATGTCAAACTATAAGAGAGGCTTCATTGAAGATTGATATGCTCTCCTGGTGCTTGATCACGCACACTCAGCTACTGAGAAAGTTTCTTAGATTGTAGCAGTGTAATAAGCTACTGCAGTGCAGCTGCATAGAGGGCTATTTTACTCTAGCCATTGTTATTCACTGTAGTCGAAATGTGGCCTTAATACATGCGGAACAGCTGCTCTGTAAGAACGGGAATTTTTGCAAGCTCACACTTTCGGGGCACGTAGCAGATCTACCACTAACTATTCTCCCTTTTTGTACTGGCGATATTGGATGTGTCTGAATGACTATTATTTAAAACAGTATTTGTTTTTAATTCACTTTCTTCTATGTAAATAATGTTTTAACCCTGATTCCTACCTTGCTGGGCGCCGTTTTCCACTCCCCGGTCCATCACAGCTGGTGCTGTTTGTGTGGAGGGAGGTTTCCAAAACGCGACCCATTGTACTAATTTCCTCACTTCCTGTGGCACACTTGAGGGGGCCATTTTGGAATAGGTGACGGTCTAGTCTTCTGACTAGGAGCAGTCCAATTCACCTATTTTAAGCGCTGATGGCGCCGACGCGCAGCGGAACAGCTGCTCTGTAAGAACGGGAATTTTTGCGAGCTCACACTTTCGGGGCACGTAGCAGATCTACCTCTAACTATTCTCCCTTTTTGTACTGGCGATATTGGATGTGTCTGAATGACTATTATTTGAAACAGTATTTGTTTTTAATTCACTTTCTTCTATGTAAATAATGTTTTAACCCTGATTCCTACCTTGCTGGGCGCCGTTTTCCACGCCCCGGTCCATCACAGCTGGTGCTGTTTGTGTGGAGGGAGGTTTCCAAAACTCGACCCATTGTACTAATTTCCTCACTTCCTGTGGCACACTTGAGGGGGCCATTTTGGAATAGGTGACGGTCTAGTCTTCTGACTAGGAGCAGTCTCATTCACCTATTTTAAGCGCTGATGGCGCCGACGCGCAGCGGAACAGCTGCTCTGTAAGAACGGGAATTTTTGCGAGCTCACACTTTCGGGGCACGTAGCAGATCTACCTCTAACTATTCTCCCTTTTTGTACTGGCGATATTGGATGTGTCTGAATGACTATTATTTGAAACAGTATTTGTTTTTAATTCACTTTCTTCTATGTAAATAATGTTTTAACCCTGATTCCTACCTTGCTGGGCGCAGTTTTCCACTCCCCGGTCCATCACAGCTGGTGCTGTTTGTGTGGAGGGAGGTTTCCAAACGCGACCCATTGTACTAATTTCCTCACTTCCTGTGGCACACTTGAGGGGGCCATTTTGGAATAGGTGACGGTCTAGTCTTCTGACTAGGATCAGTCTCATTCACCTATTTTAAACGTTGATGGCGCCAACGCGCAGCGGACGCGCCAGAGGCAAGCCCGTCTGCGCCCGTCCGCGCCGAGACCGGGCCCAGGGCCAGACATGCTGCTTCTCCATGTCAAAAACAACTTCTTTCAAGGGACCTCATATTATCTTTAAATAATGTCTCAGCTAAATGCCATCAGTCTCTAAATGCTGCAAATTGGGAGGGACCTATCAGTTTTAATAACTGTAAAAAGTTTTTTAATTGTATACAATCACCTATACCCTTGGAGAAGGATACACGTAGAAGTCTACGTGGTGGCCTCATAAATGCAAGATCAATGTGCAAGCATGCACTTCATATTTTCGATCTTATAGTTGACGATGGACTGGACTGCCTTTTTGTAACCGAGACATGGTTGAAAGCCTGGTGCAGCCCAGACATCGTGAATACACTTCCCCCGGGATATCTTATCCAAAGGGCAGATAGACCAGAGCAACGTGGGGGTGGTCTCGCAATTATTTATCGCGACACCCTTAGGTGCACAATAGAGCAGCTACCTGACCTGAAAGGAGCAGAGAGCATTAGTTTTTGTATCCAGCTACATGACTCCTTCTCCTTTGCAGGGGCATTAGTTTACCGCCCTCCGGGACAGCATAACGAGTTTTTAGAAAGCATTGGTGATGTGATTAGTACCCTTGCTCTTAGGTTCTCCAATTTCACTCTACTACGTGATATTAATTTACATCTTGACTCCCATAAGGACCCTGGTGCAACTCGTTTCAAGGAGGTAATGGATGTCTTTGGCCTGCAACTACTCTCGCTGTCTGCCACACACACGCAGGCCATATTTTGGACTGCATATGCTCTAATTTAAATACCCTTAAAGTGAAGTCCCCTGTTACGCAAACCTGGACCGACCATAAATTAATCCCCTTTGAATTTCTGATAAAGGATAAGGCCTCAGTCAAGGAAAAACTAAAATCCAACAACAGGACAAAGTTAGCTGGAAAGCACTTATGGGGCTTCCAGACCTCGTCCCTAAAGCCATCATGGGTAGACCCAACTTGGTTGGTGACCCTATAACTGACACCCAGCTCTATGGGAACTGGTTGCTTGAACTAAAAGATCAGTTGACACCTACAATTACACCACATAGGCCACCAAAAAGAAATCCTCTGCACCATGGTTTTCGCTATCCCTGAAAGAACTGCAAGCCCAAGTCAGAGTACTAGAACGTAGATGGCGCCGGAACTATGATAGGAATGACCTTAATACTTATAAAATCGCACGCAGAAAATATCATGCCTTGATCAAAGCTTAAAAAAAAACCTTTTATACTGAGGCTGTTAAAAATTCCAAAAACAAACAGAAGGAGATCTTCAAAATAGTTAATCTGTTCACAAATCCGAATAGTCTACTTCAAGAGATCCCTCCCTCACAGAGCCTCTGCAATAACATAGCAGATTACTTTGAAGAAAAAGTCCTGACACTTATAAAAGACTTCTCTTCCCCTACTCCAGTCATCATAAATAAGAGAACTTTTGTAGACACAGATACCGCCTGTATGAAAACCTTTCAACCTATCACGATGGAGGAATCACGGCTGGCCATCTTATCCACCAAATCAGGTTCCCCTTTCGACCCCTGCCCCCCCACTCTGTTACATGCCCTCATTGATGTTGTAAACCCCATTATCAATAATATTATAAACTCTTCGATTCTCACAGCTAAGATTCCACCAGAATGGAAACTTGCGGCGGTAAAACCTCTCCAGAAAAAGCAACTGGCTGATCCCACGACCCTCTCCAACTTACGACCAATCTCGCTTCTACCCACTCTGTGTAAGTTAACTGAAAAATTTGTTAATAAACAACTTACCACGTTTTAGAGGAAACAAATGTATGGCACGCCAATCAGTCAGGTTTTAGAGCCCAACATTCGACTGAATCTGCCCTTTTGTACACTGCAGAAACCTTACGAGCTGCCCTGGATCAGGGAAAGAAAGCAGTCCTGGTGCTGCTTGACTTGTCCGCGGCTTTCGATGCGGTCTCACATACCATTCTGCTAGACCGTCTTGCATCATACGGCATATCCGGGAATGTCCTAGAGTGGATTAAGAACTTTCTGCAAGATCGGCGCCAAGTTATCACGCTAGGACAATATAACTCAGAAGAAAAAGCACTTGTATCAGGTGTTCCCCAAGGATCGAGTCTGAGTCCAACCCTTTTCAATGTATATATGTCCCCCTTGATGAAACTAATATCGTCCTTCAAGATCAATACCATCTCATATGCAGACGATACTCAGCTTATCCTGGTCCTGGATAACGACACTACTAAGGCGGAAGAAAATCTCAGGAAATGTCTTTCAGCAACCTTTAAATGGATGAGTAACAACCATCTGAGGTGTAACTCGGAAAAAACAGAGATCCTGCCATTTGGCAAACAAAATCCCTTTGTGCCTAAACTTTGGTGGCCAGAAGATGCCACCCCCTCCTAATACAATAAATGCAGCTAGAAATTTAGGAATAGAATTTGACACCACACTATCCTTCAAACAGCAATCCTTGGCAGTTGCGGGCACATGTTTCCATCTTATAAAAAGTCTAAAGAAATTCTTTGGCTTGCTCCCCTTCTCAGCCAGGCAAACCGTTGCTGTTGCACTCATTACTTCTAGACTGGACTACTGTAACAGTCTTTATGCAGGAACTAATAAATCAGTCTTGCACAAGCTTCAGATGGTCCAGCACGCGGCTGCCCGGCTGGTATTGAAGTGGCCTAGGAAATCATCTGCCTCTGCTGCATTAGACATCTTACATTGGTTGCCAGTCCACAAACGTATTCTGTTTAAGGTCCTTATTATTACCTTTAGGGCCTTTCATTCACGTGGCCCACAATATCTTCAAACTAGCTTTAAACGCTACGTTCCCTCCCGTAGCCTAAGATCATCCAATGCAAATCTACTGACCATTCCAACTTTTAGATTGGTGTCAAAGGGAGGAAAATCACTTGTAGTCATAGGCTCAAAGGCTTGGAATCAACTCCCATCTCAGCTCCGTCAGATTGTTTCGAGTCTGCCTTTAGGAAGGCACTTAAAACTTGGATCTACAGTGCACCAGATACACTATGCAAAACTCTGATCTAAACACCTATCTCCCCTCTGGCATGAGTAGTAAACCAGTTTTTTTCCATCTTTGGTTTTCCGTATTAGCGCCAAGATGCTCCTTGGAGTGATAGTAGCGCTTTACAAGTATGCATTTACATTACATTACATTACATTTTTGAAAGGCAATTAAGAAGTAATCACAATGCAATGTTGAGATTTATAAAAACTGTATTAAAACAAACATGTATAACAATGAAGATTTCAAAGTACAGAAGGTCGAGGTGGAGAGACCACCAAGGAAGTGGACATAAGTCCAATACATGAACTGACAATGGATTCGGACCTGCCAGGTTCTGACACGGGTGGAAGTCCTACAGCTGTCTTTATTAATTGACATGTAAGGTGAAGAGCCAAAGACAAGAAATTGTTTTCAATTTAATGATAAACATATCGTTCACTTCGGCTTGCCTCTATCATGTGACATCTTCAGTACACTGCCATCTTGTCCTCTATAAATTTGGTTTCGTTCTGCAGGTGTGTCGGATATGGGAGAGGGTAGTCCAGCAGGTGCTGCATCACGCACCTTATGCGCGGAAAATGTGTATCTGGACTTTGCACCCCTTTGCAAAGATCGCATGAATAATGTCAATTGATCAATGGCGGGCCAGGGGTTGCGAGACCCTCCAAGATCTATATTCCAATGATACATTTGTAATACTGGCTGGAGCAATAGACGCCTTCAACTTGGGTCCGGAGCAGTTTCTGCAATTCGCTAAGATTGCGGCTACAGCGAGGTGAATTTGGCCAACATTTCTGGAGGTACCTCTGAAGTCACAGAAATTGTTACTCTGCTTAATATGGCTGGTGGAAGGAAGTTGATTTCACACATTTACAGGCTGCTACAGGAGGACTTTCTGTCGCACACACTGACGATACAGGGTAGATGGCAGGAGGCACTGGGTGACCAACTAACGGATAAGGAATGGGAGGTCATACACCAGGGGGTGAAGCGGACCTCCACTAATGCTCGCTTTAAATTCATGCAGTGCAATGTTGTGCACCAGGTGTATTTATCTCCTAAAATGTTACATGCTATTTACACTGAGCAGGCATCCTCCTGTCCACACTGTTTTATGACTGGAGCAGATTTTCTACACATGATCTGGGGGTGCCCCACACTCGACACTTACTGGCAGGCAGTGGTTATTAGGGTAAAGGGGGCCACGGGATGGACCATCACCAAAGATATCAGACAGTGCTTAGTTGGTATGATTCCGGTAGAAAAAAAGTAAAATCTTGGTTGGAAATTCAAACTACTGGGCTGGTGCTTGCTAAACATAGGGGGGTAATTCAATGGATCTCTCATAACCCACCGCTATTGGATGACTGGCTGAGAGAAATGGCTGGGTGGGTCGTGGTGGAAGAAAGTCATATGCCGAACACCCACAGGGACAATAAGTTGGCGGATGATTTGCAGGCATGGGCGTCAATGATCGCTGTGTTGCTTGAACCGCCCGACGCAAGCCCACCGTGAAACTCAATCACAACTATGACAGTATTGTACAGATGCAATAGTTACGATGCCTGTTCGGGTGGCAGTTGGGTGGATAGGGTATGGGTGGCTGATATTGAGATGAGTGTCTGGGAGACCAGGACTTTTTGAAAGTATATTTCACATATCTTCGCTCTCAACAGATTTTGATGTCATCAATTGACGTAGTATATCTTGTCCTATGCTGATGAAAATGTGGAGCAATGGGGGATAGGGATGGGGAGGGGGCGGGTTATTTTATTGCGGTACGACCAATGTTGTAAATCTGTGTTCAAGATTATAACAAATGCCAATAAAAATGTATACAGCAAAGTATGTTCTCATTCCCTACACATCATTTTGGGAACACTCAAACCATATGCATCTCTTGAGGATGCATGTCTACCTTATTCATTTCTGTTAAAGTACTATGCAACATTTGTTTTAGCCCTATTCCTTTTGCCTGTAGGTGGTCCTTTCATCTTTTGAAAGAATACACCTATTTCACATGTCTATGCTTTCTTTCTGTTGTGCTTCTACCTAATGTTTCACTGAGAGAATATTCCTACTCTTTGAAAGTCTTTAGATGTATCTCTGTTGCATACAGCCCCATGAACATAGTGTTACTCAATACAACCGTCCAGCTATACTTTTAAGTAGTCTCTGAAAAGGGTTAAGGGCAGCCCATCAAAGATTAAGAATATCTGTCCACCATATCTTTGAAGTTTGTACAACCTTTACTATCAATTCTTCAATTTTTATTTTATAATTTTAAATTCATTTGTTTTTTAATACTATGTTATGTACTGTTTCTGTTTGCTATGATGTAATAATTGTCTTTCATTAGCTACTGAATATTTTTAATAAATGATTAGGAATTGTATCATCACATGTAAGCCCTTTGAAGTCTTCGACTTCGGAGATTTTAGATTTACTAGTTCCACTTCAGTTTAAGCAACAGTATGGGAACTATTGGACTTTGGAGAACTTAAAAATATCATAAGCAACAAACATATACAAATTAAACTACGCATTAAAAATAATAAACCACTAAATAAATTAAACAACAACTATTAACTTTCAATCCTATTCCCCTACAAACCGAACAACCTGCTACTAAAATATAACTTGCTATTAAAAATAATACCATTAAAATATACATTGAAATTAAGAAATTAAACTTAAAAATATAAAATATAAATTAAACAATTAAGACATGTTTATACTTAATAACAAATTAAATAATACATTTACAATAACACACTAATTCAAATTAAATTTCAATTATATATAATTTAATTAACTTCCCACCCTATGCTCTAAAAATCCAAGAACCCATAACTACAGTATAAATTACTAAATAGATTTAAAAATAAAGTACTAAAAGACTTAAATGTAAACTTAATTTTGAAACCATAATAACAAATATACTAAAAATATTAACACTGAAAATGGACACAATAACTGTGTGGAAATGTGCCTTTTAATGAGCACACCGGTGCAGGGGTCACCCTTGTCTTGTCCACGGGTCCATAGACCAACAAAATAGAGATCAACACTGAAGCTGGAATTCAAAATAACAAGTTTATTAATCACTCATGAGTGGGACTACGTCCACACAACACTCTCAAGTGCTGCCTGGAGGTAGTACACTTAAGTCACAGAACACAGGGCTTTTATACAGTTTTTCTGCAGTGTAAGCATGTGAACAGAAATAGGGAGAACAATTTTATAAATAGTTTTCAGCAAACAAGGGCAGATGAATAACCACTTGATCAGCAAAGTGGGAGGGGGAGCAGGAGTGCTTATGGCAGCAGTAAATGATTGACAGTTAACAGGTGTACTGGCAGCTACAAACTCTCAGCACAAAGATTGCTTTTAGCTGAGTCAGGAAGTCAACTAAAATAGATAGCACAGGCAGAGTGAAAAGAAGAAAGAATTACGAAGGAAACTCAAATGGACACCACAGCCAAAATGGCTGCAGCTTATGCCAAGTAAAATATTACACGTTTTCCACAGACGGCCCTTTTGGCATAAGCTAAGACATTTTGGACATTCGTTTTAAATGGTAGACAAGTAGTACAAGTAGAAATACAGAGGGAACAAGGCATTGGCCCGCATTGGATACATAAACAACAAGAAAAGAGAACTGCAATAATTCTGAATAAGGCCGATAATATTTTTAAGCCCCATACAGAAAATATGTTCCAGAACCATCCAGCCCAAGTCCATGTTCCTGAGTCTTGATGTATCTCAGTATCTATTTTGTGTAGTTTGGAAATGATCGCATATACAGAAGGTGAATTGTCCGGTGTGAAGACACAACAGCTGGATCCGATGATACAGCATGCTCCAGTCTATATTGTTCCCATGTGGTCTCTGTCTGGTCGACTACAGAGACATCGATTGCACGTTTTCCCCTACTACCAGCATAGTGATCGAACAATTGCAAATCTTGATGGTAGGTTGGGGGAGCTAAAAACACAGGTGGTAGAAGGAAGGCTATGTAACAGGTACCAAACCAGTCTGGATGTAGGAAGTAGTATGCCTTAGTTCCACAAACAAAATAAGTGTGACGTGATGCAAGGAAGCTGCTTCGGCCTCTCGTAGACATCTGCAACACTGTAGTACAGTTACTGTGGCCCACTGGCACATCGCCCGTACTTTGTACACAAAGGGGGCCAGTGGTCATTGCAACAGAGATAACAAGGGGTCCATTTCCTTTAGCCGACCTAGAATTTGGATACACATAGTTTGTTGCTGCACTTCCTTTACTATATTCTTCCATTTCTAAAGCAGTCCCTTTTGCTTGTGGGTCCCCATCTTCGTTGGGGTAACAGACGTTGTTCATTAGAGGCATATAGAAGTTTGAACCAAGCTGGGCATGAGCCATTGTGAAAGAATGGCAGCAGTGACAACGGGATTCCTTTTATGTTCTGATGAGGAGGAATCTTGCCACAAACCCAACAGTTAGTAGCATTGCTTAGCTGGTGTGTCTGATGCAACATTTTAAGAAATGAATTGTTTCTCAGATTTTGCCGGTATCCCTGTTCATTTTTTTTTTTTTTTTTTTTTAAATTCTTTTTATTGATTTTATCCCAACATGTGACATAATAAATCATCGCATCCAGCAAAATACACATTCAGTGCATACTTGGAAAATGATTCTTTCAATGTCCCCTCCCTCCCTCCCACCCGCCCCTCCCCTACCCACCCCCTCCTCACCGGTGTGCCTACTACCACTTTTTACGAACAATACATTCCTCTACAATTTACCATATCAACAATTATATACAATCCTTAAAGCATTACAGTGCGTACATTTACGTTTGGGGTCATTATACATTCCGCTAGACTCTTCATGGCCCATGTTCCACACACCTAGGTGGCAGTGGGAGTTCCCTGATCCCCTCCGACCGACCCTTGTTCTGATCCCACCTCCGGGGCCTGCAGTATTGTAACCAAGTCCTCCCAAGCCCTCGCTGCCTCCAGTGCTGTTTCGTTATTACTGCGCCAAGCGTGCTGCAGTCTAAGAGTGCCTTCGCTTCGCGCCCATTTCAATAATTCCGCTCTCCATCTCCCCATACTTGGTCCCCCGCTGACTTCCAATGCATCGTTATCTCTGTTTTGGCCAAAATCAGGCCGAGGTCCAAAAATTTACTTGTGACTTTCGTTTTTTGTGTGCGGGAACCAATGCAGAATACAAACACCCATATCTAGATCAAGTACGCGCTCAGTCACACTGCTCAACAATTCCAGCACTTCTTCCCAGTAAGTCCCCAAGTTCGCACACCCCCAGAACATATGACGAAAGTCGGCCCCTCCAAGCCACATCTCGGGCACAAAGCAGTCGCCGTATGGAAGTATTGTTTAAGCTTAGCTGGTGTCAGATACGCTCTGTGCAGAACATAGAATTGCACCAATTGGAATCTGGCATTTCTCGTGCCCTTCCAGGCACGTCTAACCAATTGGGCCCACGTGTTTCCAGGGATTTCCCTGCCAAGGTCCACCTCCCACTTTTCCTGCAACCTGGTCAGCGGGCTTAGATCTTCAGTCAACATACGCCGGTATAGGCACGTAACGGCCTTAAAAGTCCCTGATGCCATCACCACGTATTGACACGTCATGGAGGTCCGCGGTTCCGACAACCCCAGCCCCCAGTGTCGCTGCAGCGCCGAGGCGAGTGCCGCATGCAGCAGGTAGTCCCCGCGGGAGATCATATTTGGCCTGCAAGGCCCGGAAGGACAACAAGGTTTCATTTTCATATAAGTCTCCCAAGACTTGTATCCCTAGGTCTTCCCAGTGTGCCAACGCCGACCAGTCCCCGCCATGTGGGAAGGCAGTACACATGCCCAACGGTATCTCCGGGCGTAAGGGCGGGCAATGCCAGCCCGTTTCTGACTCCGATTCCAACATAATCTTAGCGTCCTCTCTTCCACGGTAAGCGGTTGAAGGCACAACTTCTGGTTCAAAACTATGAAGGACAAGATATATCTCGGGACCCATCGTCCTCCCGGACCATCAGGACCTCTAAACTCTCTAGCTATTGCCTGGGTCAACCACTGCAGCTGCGCGCCAGATAGTACCCCTCGAAGTCCGGCACTGCCATGCCGCCATCAGCCCTGGGACGTATCATCGTGGCCATTGCAACTCGTCGTCTGCCCGTCCCCAGAGAAAACCCCCAGTCATAGAACGGAGCTGTCGAAAGATGGAACCCGCCACCCAAATCGGCAACGTCCGAAAATAATACAATAAACGTGGGAGCACCACCATCTTCAGGAGGGCCACTCGACCAGCGACCGAGAGCGGTAGAGTGCTCCAAAATGCGAAATTGCCTTTAAGCCCGCGGAGAGCCCGGCCCAAATTACCCTCTAACAAGTCTGCCACAGAGTGATAGATATAAGTGCCTAAGTAAGGCAGACAATATGGTTCCCAGCGAACACCCGCCGCCTGCGGGGGGGTCGCTTCAGTCGGAGTAACTGGGAATAAGCAGGTCTTTGTCCAGTTCACCCGCAGTCCCGAGTATTGCCCAAACGCTGAAAGCAAGTTTCGTGTTCCCGCCAATGCTGCAACCGCATTTGCGAGAAAGAGCAATAAATCGTCTGCGTAGAGGGAGATATAGTGCAGATCCCCACGATGGAGTAAGCCGGAATAATGTTTCCCTAACCGGGCATGGGCAGCCAAAGGTTCAACGGCCAGGGCAAATAGTAGCGGCGAGAGTGGACAACCCTGTCTCGTGCCGCGGCCCACCCGGCAAGCCGGGAGACCGTCACCCCTGTTCGCACACGCGCCGACGCTGATCTGTAAAGAAGTTCCGTCCACCCCACAAAATCGTCACCTAACCCGAACCCACGAAGGACCCGGTACAAATACGACCACTCCAGGCTATCAAATGCCTTTTCTATATCTACTGAGAGTACCATTGCAGTAGGTGTATCGCTATGATCCTCTCCTAAAATCCGCAAAAGGCGTCGCACATTACTTGCGGTGTCACGCTTCGGGATAAAGCCCGCCTGGTCGACATGGATCAGGTGAGTCATATAGGGGAGGAGCCGGGTCGCCAAAATTCTACTCAATATCTTATAATCGGCAGTTAACATTGATAAAGGACGATAGGCCGTCCTAGCCAATGAATCCCCGCCCGGTTTCAGCAGCGGGACAATGATAGCCTCGCGAGTGGAGGTTGGCAACCGCCCTAAGTCCCAGGCCTCCCGATAAACCGCCTGCAGTTTAGGGGCCAGGAGATCAAGATATACAGAATAAAATTCGATCGGTAGCCCGTCAGCACCTGGGGACTTCTTGCGCGCCATGTGTTTCACCGCGCTGCGTATCTCTCCTTCAGTAACCATCTGCCCCAACATAGCCCGTTGGTCAGCTTCGAGCTGTGGCAGTTGTATTTCAGCTAAGAATTTAGTCAACCCATCGCCCGTACTTTGCAGTTTGCTCTCATAAAGATCCGTGTAGTAGGCCAAGAACATCTTATTAATCCCCTGCTGTGTGTATTCCGGCGTGCCCGCTGGGGAGGTCAAGGCCAATATGGGCGTGCCCTCGGTATTGGATTAACCAACCACGCCAGGAGGCGCCCGCTTTATCCCGCTCCGCATGTGCCCTCACCAAATATTCTCTATGATCAAAACAGCGTAACCGTTCCACTTGTTTAGCCACTTCCTCCCGTGCAGCCAACACTTCAGCCTGCGCATCCGGGTTCGCCGGGAGCGCTCTCTCCGCTTGTCGCAGCAGCAGTTCACCCCTTTCTATATCCTGCAACAGTGTCCGTCGCACTCCCGTCGCCTTGGCAATACATAATCCCCGCACCACCACCTTAAATGCGTCCCATTCCAGTGCCAGGTCTGAGGCCGTTCCCGTATTTTCTAGAAAATAATGCTCAATACCCTCTCGCACCCCCGCCCGGAACACCGGGTCCTCCAAAGTCTCCGGACGCAACTGCCAAGTAGGAATTGCCGGCCTTACTCGGGACCACCTCAGGGTCAAAAGCAATGGATTATGGTCCGATATTGTCCTTGTCAGATATTCACTATGGCGAACCATTGCATGTACATCCGGTGAGCACAACACTGCGTCCAACCGCACATGTAAGTTATGTAAAGCAGAATAAAACGAATAGTCCCGTTCTCCCAGGTGTTGCGCGCGCCAAGTGTCTACGAGCCCCCATTCAGCCTGCCAGTCCCTCCGAAGCTTCGAGAGCTTATGCACGGGTGCCTGCGGCAGCGGCGGGTGAGACCTATCCATTTCGGTATCAGCGACTGAATTAAAGTCGCCACCTAACATCAGTGAGCCGGTCAGAAAGGATGTTAACTTCCCTGATAGGCTGGCAAAGAAGGATTTCTGGTCCACATTGGGGGCATACACACTGCACAACGTCACACATCGTCCATCCAATCTGCCCATAACAGCCACAAATCTCCCCTCGGGATCCACCACCTGCTGAAGTGGCTGGAAAGGGACTCCTGCCCTCACCCAAACCAATACTCCCCTGGCATATGCAGAGTACGTAGTATAAAAAAGCTGCCCCCTCCATCGACGCTGCAGTGCCCGGCCCTCTGCCCGGTCTACGTGTGTTTCCTGAAGAAAAGCTATTTGGGCTCCCCTACGCACCAAATATGCATGAACCCTATGGCGTCTCTGCATCGTATGCATCCCCCGTACATTCCACGTAATGCATTTAATCTCAGGTGTTGACCCCAGTATGTAACAAGATTTTGTTCCGTATCAGCATTCCCCGCAGTGGCACACCGGTGATTCTAACTACCCCAACACCATCCCCCAAAGCCACCCCCCCACCCGTCCCCAGAACAGGCTCTAAACAGCTAGTACCCATCCAAACTATTCCCGAACAACTCCTCTGATAGCTACCAGAGGTTCACTCTAAGAGCGAATAGAAGGGGGAGCTCAGCACCAGGAGGACCGGCCAGCTGTCTCACTGCAGCCATGCGCCAAACCCCACAATAAGTAAGATTACAGTTCCCCTGGGGCAATCCCCGGACCCCCAAGCGGCCATACTGATCGCCCGTCCCCTCATCTGGGCTCCCGGATCCCCTCCAACCGCGCAAGTTACCCCCTCCCTGAGCCACAGCTCCAGAACCAGCCGGCCCTGCTTACTAGCCACATGAGACATCGCATCTAATCAGGCATCTGCAATCTCGTCCGCTGTTCCTGGGGTAATATGAGGAGAACAACACTCCCTGCGTCCGTCCCATCAGTGTCTGTCCCTTCTGACCCTCGTTCCGACTCGGTCCCTCCTTTTAGGGTTGCGCCGCTCGCCTGTGATATCTCCGTCACGGCCTGCAATGCTGCAGACCTCTCTCTCTTTGTCTGGGACGTGGAAGGTTTCTGCGAACCAGGTCGCCTTCTCCTGCTTCGCCGTGTCCGGAGCGACCTCGGTGCCACCGTCGTCTGTCCCCCGTTGCCTTTCGTCACGCCTGCTCCTGTGCGGTAGGTTTCCAACCAGCTCCATGCCTCATCCGGGGTGTTGTAGAAGTAGGTGGTGCCATCCAATGTCACTCTCAGGCGTGCTGGGAACATCAGGGAATACTGAATGCTTTCATCCCGGAGCGCTTTCTTGACCGCTAAAAAAGAAGATCGTTGGCGCTGCACTTCAAAGGTGTAATCCGGGAACAGCGACACACTCTTGTTGTCCACTTTATATGGGCCAGCGGTGCGTGCTTTATGTAAGAGAAAGTCTCGGTCCTTATAATGCAGCAAGCGGGCCACCACAGGCCTGGGAGGCCTTCCAGGCTGCAACGGTCGGGCAGGTACTCTGTGCGCCCTTTCCAGAGTATAGAATGGTGTCAGGCCCTCCGGGGCCACCTCGGTGCGCAGCCATCGCTCCAGGAAATCCACCATGTTGTCTCCTTCCACTCCTTCGGGAAGGCCTACCACCCGTATGTTGTTCCGTCTATTACGCCCTTCCGCGTCTTCAGCTCGTCTCTCTAGGACCTGAAGCCTGCGAGTGACATCTCCCATCTGCTCATCCAGTGCCCTCTGTGTAGGCTCCAAGACCCCCAATGTGGTCTCAGTCTGCCTCACCCGGTCTGCCAGCTTCACATGGTCCGCCCGCAGGAGTCCCAGTCCCAATGATACCTGTGCTATGTCCTGCTGGAGTGCTTCTTTCGTGTCCGTAATAGCTCGGAGGATCTGGTCCACCTGCTGTTGCTTGAGCCCTTCCGGAGATGAACCAACCGCTCCCTGTGTCTTTTGTTCTGCAGTTTCATCCTCCTGCTCAGGGGTTACTCCCCCCTGCTTGCCTCGTGGTTTCCCCATGGCGGGCCAATTATTGTGCTCTCTGGCTTGATCGCACCGCGCAGCTCGTCCTGCAACTCAGCAAGGTAAGGCCCTCCTTCAGACGAAGGTATACGTACACTCAGTTCTCGTGGGCCTTCTCCTGGGTCAGTCTATGCGGGAATAAGGCTCCTAATCGCCCAACGATGGGAAGGGCCAGATCTCCAATGTCTCAGCAAGTGTACCAGGAGTAGTACCCAGCAGGGATCCCCGCTCAAAGGTCCCCCAGCCAGTACCCGCAGACTCTGGGCTCAACCAGCCACCACCCAGTATCCGCAGCCGCTGACACTCGGGGTTGAGGCACTCCACAGGTGGCGATCAATCCAGTCCGGCAACTGCACTCTAGTGTCCCTCCAAATAGCCAGCTGGTCCGTTCTCCAGGCAAGAAGCACTGCCGCTGACCCTGGTCTGGGCCTGCGTCGCTCACGTGGCAGCCGCAGTGAGTTCTAGGGGTCAGCCCCAGAATCAATAGGGCACCTGCTCCGGACTGCCAACGAGCCCCTCCTCTGGGTGGGCAGCAGGGTATCGGCGATCCCGCGCCTCGCTGCGGCCCTCCAGTTCCCCGGATTAGTCTCTGTCTTCGCCCCTAGTTCATGCAGTGGAGTGGGGCCCTCCGTGTGCCGAGCAGCGCTGTCTATGCAGGCCGGGGATCAAGTGGCCGTCGAGCACCCCCTCCAGCCGGGCCCCGAGCTCTTCTCGTCCTCGGCAAGCACTCACCGGGTCAGCGCTTCCGCCATCAGCTCCCAGGAACCGGGGCCGCTCGACCGCCACCACCAGGAGCCGATCTAGGCGTCGTAGGACTCGGGCGTCCCACGGCGACTGCTCCCTTCTCTATTGTAACCGGGTGGTCTCCGGGTCGGCCAGGCCCCTCGCCGGTGCAGTCCGCCACACGCGCCCACGATGTGCTACCGGGGTTCTGCGACCCCTCCTGCGGACGCCGTGCACCTTACTCTCGTTGGCGGGGGAGCCCACTATATGGCAGTCCGTCCTCCGGTGCGTGTCGCAGGTCCACTCGCAGTGCCGGCCGCCATTTTAGGCCTTCATCCCCAGAGCCGTGTCTCGGTCGGGGCCTCGGTCCGACGTCAGAGGGGACCGGAGCCCGTTATCGACTGCCGCACTGGCCCCCGCAGTCCGAGGAACTCCCCGGGGTCACCAGAGCCCTAGAACAGGGCTCCGGTCAGGATAAACGGCGAGGTCGGCGCAGAGCTCACAGCTCACGCGACCGTCTCCATCGGCGTCCAAGCCACGCCCCCGCCGGTATCCCTGTTCATGTTGCGGCAAATCAAAATGATGGTGCTCTTTTGCAGCAAGTGATGTAACAGTAATGTTAGGTAAGGAGGCTCCAGGCATTACTTCCTCCACTACCCACATTACAGTAGCGATGATGGCAGCAGTTAAAGTCAGACCAAGGATGCAGATTGTACAGCCGTTGCACGTTGTCGCAGTGATCTCCTTCTTCTTAGGCGAGCTCATTTTCATCGGCAAACAACAAAACAGATGGTGCCCTAAGGTCCTGGGCAGGCATTGGTTTCTTCACTAACGTTGAGACGAGTAGTCACTAATAGGCTACCCCCCTTTGTAGTCAGTCTTTAACCACCCAGGACAGTGGCTCAAACAGTCTCTTTCTGCGATGAAGTGTCTTTCTTCCTGGATCGAAGCAGATATCTAGATGTACCAGGGATCATGTGGTCCGGGAAGACTTCCTCAGGTCCTTCAGGTGACGCAGCTCGTCCTCTCTCGGTGACCAAAATGTCGCGATGACCTGTCAGCACAGCAGGGCTCATGAAGGAAGAGCTTCCCGCACCTGCTGATAAATAGAAGACAAGCTGTCAGTTAACTGGGACAAATAGTCACTCATCAACATGTCTGGGGTACCTAATACTGGTGCAGAACAAAGGGCTTGGCGTAACTGTTGGAAGGCGCTCTGGCACTCAGCAGTCCATGGGAGGGGCATCGGAGTGTCTTTAGTCAAAAGGGCCAACAAAGGTTTAATAATGTGTGAAAAAACTGCCTACAAAAAGAAGTGAGGCCAATCAGTGCACAAACATCCTTCTGAGTGCGGGGTACAGGAGTATCTAAAAATGGTCTGAATGCGATCTGGTGCAAGTGCACGTCCCCCCCTTAGACAGGAGGTGACCTAAATAGGTAACCTGCTGTCTACAATATTGCAATTTCTTTCGCGAGACTTTGTGATTATGTTAGGCAAGAAATGATAACAATAACAGTGTTCCTTTCACACTAGGTAAGGACGCCAGAGCGGCATCCTCATTGATAAGATAGGATCTCTCAACCATTGGAGAATCACTATTTAAAATAACATGTACACCTTCCGGAGAACTACGTATTGTGGCGCGAAAATATTTAAGCATATCGATACCCACAATATTGTCAGGTGTGGTAGGGAAAGCAAAAATGGACATGCTGCAGTGAATTTATCAAGTCCGAATTCAAGTTGCTGTGAAAGTGGGCTAGGTGTAGGTGTCCCATCGAATCCTATCGATGTTATCCTTGTGCCAAACAGGGGAGCCCTAGGAACCAGTTTTTTAGACAGAGCACTGCGAGTAGCCCCTGTATCAACCAGAAACCGATCAGTAGATCCCAAGACGTTTGCGGCAATATAAGGACCCATTTGATCTACTGGCACCTCAACCGGTTCCTTACCCCATCCTAGGCATCCCTATGCATAATCGGAATCTGCAAGAGCATCAGCAGAATAATCAGACATTTGATATTGATTTCGTCTATCAAAAGTATTAGAGTAATTTGGTCCTTGTTCAACTGCTTCAAATCTGGGGCGAGCTCCTGTACCTCCCTTGTTTCCTGAATTCCCTGGGCGTCCTCTCACACTACCCCTTCCCCGTTGGTACTGCTGACCTCGCAAAAGGGGGCACTCCAGGTGTATACATTGCACGTCCGCCTCTTCCACCTCCCCTAAATGGTGGACCATATACTTGAGCCAACATAACTTTTGTCTTTAATTCTTTAACCTTCTTATCCTCCCTGCCTTTTGCTTCCTGTTCCTGCCGCTCATAATATTGGGCCATAGTCAAAAGGGAAACTGGGGAAGACGTGGTCCAAGAACTCTCGCTGGCCTTTAAGCGACTAGCTATTTCCGGTAACATATTAGCGACAATTTTATCGACAAACAAATGCCTACCCGTACCATCGGCCAATGACTGACCACTAAAATCATGGAATGTTTCCTCAAACCTTAAAAAGAAGTCAGAAACTAACTCATCCTTTTTCTGTTTACAGGATGCTAACGTAGTCCAATTTATTTTCTTAGGGGGTATGAGAGTCTTTAACTTAGTCACAATAGCTTTAGGAAGATCTAATATCTCCTTCTGAGGTTTCTGCGCAGGCTCCCTTTCCACATCTATTTGTTCTAAATGTTCCCAGGTATCACCATATGCTACATTATCATCTATTTTACGTATTGTTCTCCACATATCAAGAGGCAAAATAAGCCCAAAGAACATATCAATATCTGGCAAGATCATAGTGCAGGAGCTAATGGCTCCTTCCACCTCCTCATAGAAGGCGGCAGGATTTTTCCGGGGGTCGGGCAAAGCAGCTTTAAGAGCCATCACATCAGCTCTACTCCAAGGAGTGTAAACCCAATTATATATAAAATATCCCTTTGCATCATTCAAATTTGTATCATTATTGGTTCCCGCACCCTTTGGAGGAACATACAGGGGTGCAGCTTCACGCATAGGTTTCATAGCAGTCTCACTACTACTAGGTTTATTCGCATCCACCAAAGCATCTACTTTGTTTGCCTGAGATTGAACTGCTTCTGCAACTTTATTTTTCGTAGCTAATTCTTGCTCCTTTCGCAACCGCAATGTGTCATCTCGTAATTTGACCACCCGTCTAATCATATCAGGTAGGTTCGAAAAAAGGAAAGTCCCATCTCCTAACTGTTTAAAATCAGTACTTATATCATCTGGTTCTGTTGCATTAGAAATATGCCGCCAACCATATATTACCTCCCAAGTGAATTTTTCTACAAAAATAAAACTGTTTGGCGTCTTCCCAAGTCTGAACTGTAACTGTGAGGGCCGTTGCTGTAGTAGTCCGACGTGCTTCCTCTCTAGCAATATCCCGCAAGTTATCTTTCTCTTCCCTAGATAAAGTAGAGCGAGTTTGCCGCCCAATTTGCTTATCTTTATCTTTTTCTTCTGAAGACAAATGCTCCTTATCAAAAACCTCATCCTCAGGGGCACTTGGAGTGGGGAATTTATACGGGGGTGGGGGTTGATCTAATAGGATGCAGTCATCCTGAGGTTTATTAAGTATGGGATAAATGGGGTGCCTAATAGGGTACTGGCCAGTTACCTCTAAGCGACGCTCCCTTTCTTCTCTTTCTTTTATTTCCTTCAACTCCTTATTTTTTAGTTCCAACGCTTTTTGATATATCGTTTTTCGCCGTTCTTTTTCTGCTATAGCTTCTTCTCTCCTCACTCTCTCGTTCACTTCTTTCTCCCACATTCGTACACAATCAAACATATCGTGTCGACTTTCTTTTCTTGAATAAACACTGCTCTAAATATTGAATCTTTTTAAAATCAAATGACCCATTCACTGGCCATTGGAGATCAGGATCCTTCTTTGTATATTTGTTCCACAGTGTACTATACATTATGGAAGAAATACCGTATTTGACATACATATGCCTGTTAGGTGTCCCCTCTAGGGGAGCCAACTGACTTCTTTCTAAATCCATTTTGGTACCACCAAGACAGCAACACAACCTACGGAGTGTGCTAGGAACAGGCATGCTACCAAGTTTTTGTAAAATATTACTTTTCCAAAATATTCCAAAGTAGAGAAAAATCTCCACATTACCTGCCTTTATCTTTTGCAAAAAATAAATCAAACAAACAAAACTAGAATCTTGGCCAAGCAAATCAAGAGTGCCGCTTCAGCGACCTTACCAAACAAGAGTCTCCAACTTCCAACTGTCGATCTCCTGGTCGACCTAATGGTCACTGCAAATATTGCGCCAAAGGAAACCTCAGTCGGGGCCGGCCACCACCCGGAGGGTCAAATTGAGAAAACCGGAAAAGTCACTTCGGTCTGCAAAGACAAGGGTCTCCTCATGCAGGACGTCTCCTCAGTAATATTCCACTCTTCCATCAAGACCACTCCTTCGGACGGCCGCGTCTCCGATGAGGCCCCACGTTGGGCGCCAACTGTGGAAATGTGCCTTTTAATGAGCACACCGGTGCAGGGGTCACCCTTCTCTTGTCCACGGGTCCATAGACCAACAAAATAGAGATCAACACTGAAGCTGGAATTCAAAATAACAAGTTTATTAATCACTCATGAGTGGGACTATGTCCACACAACACTCTCAAGTGCTGCCTGGAGGTAGTACACTAAAGTCACAGAACACAGGGCTTTTATACAGTTTTTCTGCAGTGTAAGCATGTGAACAGAAATAGGGAGAACAATTTTAGAAATAGTTTTCAGCAAACAAGGGCAGATGAATAACCACTTGATCAGCAAAGTGGGAGGGGGAGCAGGAGTGCTTATGGCAGCAGTAAATGATTGACAGTTAACAGGTGTACTGGCAGCTACAAACTCTCAGCACGTACATTGCTTTTAGCTGAGTCAGGAAGTCAACTAAAATAGATAGCACTGGCAGAGTGAAAAGACGAAAGAATTACGAAGGAAACTCAAATGGACACCACAGCCAAAATGGCTGCAGCTTATGCCAAGTAAAATATTACACGTTTTTCCACAACTGAAACATATTAAATTAATTACAAAATTAAATGTTTTACAGCTATATTGAGAAAAACTATCTTAAAAACATTGATATTCTTGAAAACGATATTATATACTAAAATGATATTCTTGCTAATTATATTCTGTCCCACAATATTTTAGCAGCAATTATGTTTTCCAGATGATATTTATGTCTACTGATACTTTAACAATTGATATTCTGTCCAGACACCCCAATTTGAAGAGGAAAAAACTTCAGATGTTAAAGACTGACAGTTAAATACCCCAGGGATCCCTGCATGGATAATTATCAGACATACTGTTTTTGTGCCCTAGAAGTGAAAACACTGCTCTGATCCTCTCTGCCAAAGACACCCCAGAACTAATGAATCCCGGTGAAGTGTCAGTTTCCCTGTGGACCCTCGCTCCTTCGATGGTGGTGGCATTTCTACAGCTGGTCGGTTACATTGAGTCTGGAGTTCTATTGCCCTACAGTACTCGAATGTTTATTTATTTATTTTTTGTTGAAACTCTAATTAAAATTTTTAATATAAAATATAATTATACAGCATTAACAAATGAGAGCAGAAAATTAGGTGGTTGCTAAGATTCACTTGAAATATTAAGCCCACTGGGAGGGAAGAAAGGTAAGCCAGAGAGGTAAAAGGAACCTAGCAATACAGTGCATGATACTTATACATTGTTATAATGAGACACAATCCAGGGAAAAGTCTTCACTGCAGCTAATCCGTTAGAAACTCAGCACCACCAAAGCCACTCTATCACCAACGGTCTTCATGCTCCATTTGGCTTACTTAGTTAACTGAGTTAGTGGTTGATAAATTGTGTTGAAGATTTTTCACTGGATTGTGTCTTGTTATTCATAGAGTTTTAGGTAGATAATTCATAATTTAGAGAAAAGTATCTGATTTTTGCCTCACTTGTTTTGACGCACCGGCCACGCAGTGTGCCTGCCCATATTTACAATTCCACGTAAAGTAACCCGGCGTGACTTTTCATGGCCTTGTAAATATCGGCCCCTTTCCGGTGGCGGCCGGTACGTTTAGGAGGGAGGGGGCGGACAGGCCACACACGCACACATACACACTCACAGCCATGCATTCACATGCACACACACACAAACACATCAATTCACAACACTCATTATCAAACATTCATACATACACACAGGCACGCACCAAACATTAATTAAAAAAACACACACTTACCTGCAGCTCTGCCTCGGAGGTCCCAGGAGGCTTGAGACTGCTGCCTTCCCTCATTGGCTGGCTGACCTAAGGTCAGCCAATGAGGGAAGGCAGCAGTCCCAACATCATCACAGAGTGGGATGGGGTCAGGGAGACTGCTGACCCCATCCCACTCTGTGATGAAGTGTCACTGATTGACACTCAACCCTGGGCACTTCAGGGCTTTAAACTGAAGTGCCCAGGTGCGAGGCAGTCAGTGACGCCACCCCTCGTCACTGAGGGGAGGGCCTCAGGGACCTTTGCTGAGCAGAGGAGGTCACGCCCACAGGAGCTGTGACTTCCTCAGTCCAGCAAAGTTCAGCTCAGGCAGCCAGGAGCCTGCACATTTAGGGCATGTCTGACTTCTGGCTGCCCGACCTGAAAATGAACAGTTTCTGTCAGGCTGACCTTTGTTCAGCCTGACATACACTGTTCGTGAGGGGCATAAGGTGGGGTGGCGTGGCACGTCAGCCCCAATAGACCGGCCTCTGCTGCCCCTTTCATGCATTACTCTGCTTGAAAGGGGTGTTCCATTGGTGTTGCTGTGGGTGTTTCCACGCAACATCCATAGAACGTGACGCATTCCCAGATTTACAAAGTTTTGTAAAGCTTGGAATGCGTCAGAATCATAAGCCTCCCCAGGGGAGGTGTCGGGGTGGCGCAACGAGGAGAAATACTTTTATTTCCCCTTGTTTTTCCACTTTCTATGCGTGCTGCATTCTGCAACATGCATAGGAAGAGGAAAATGCCCTCAATGATTGTATTTGTGCAGGAAGGCATCCCTTCCTGCACAAAAACAACCATCTTTGCAACACAGGCACCCTTGCAACATGACGCAAGGATGCCTGCGCTGGCGCATGGCAGCCAATATTGCGCCAGCGCAGGGGAAAGCACATGGATGCGTCGTGTTGTTGTTAATACGACGCATCCTTGTGCTTTTAAAATGACGCAGCCCTGCGCAGCAAAATGGCTTGCGGCACCGCGCTGCATAATTGTTTTGCAAATGAGGCCAAAATTTCTGACGGAAGCATGTGAAATTTCTTGCCTATATCCTTGAAAGATAACGTGTTGCTGGGTGTTCTTATTTTGCTGATGAATTGATTCCTCTGCTGCTCCAGCAGGACCAAAATTGATGTATTAAGCTTTTGATAAAGGGCTTGTACCAAATGCATTTTATCTCATGAGAATGAGGTGTAACTTTTAGCAACAGGTCCAAGAAACAATTTGGATTCATGAAGAGAACAAAGCACAGACATTGGCTATTCAAAGTTCATAAGAGGGAGAGGTAAGTATTGTAGTATGAGTGTAAGTATGGGAAGCTAAAACCCCCTAAAGAGAATGGGATTTTCAAACTTTCAAAAAATATTTCTGGTGGTGCCTCAAATTCTTCATAGCATGTTTCGAGTGGGGAATTAGAACCCTAAAATGGCACTGTTACAGGAAGTAGAGCCACTGTCCATACAGAGCATGGTTGGCGGCTGGGGTTTGGTACTTACAAGGCTATGGTAATTGGACAGGACTATGTTGGGGAGGGGATGAGTCCAGGGGGCATGGCTTGGGCCAGAAGCAGGTGTGGCCAATGGTCACTTTTGCACTAACCTCAATGGCTGGTGAGGGCTTCTTAGTAACTGCCTGTCTCCCTGGTTCCTCTATTCTTTCGATTGCAATAATTTATTAATGTATGTATGTATATATTTCTTCAAGCATTTATTAAATGGATATCGTTTGTATAGAGCGAGCCATCACAATGCCTTGCTGACACTTTGGGGCGGACGAGATGCTGTATTCATACTGATATTTTAAAACAAGAATGGGATTCTGAAACTACACACAGGCAAAGCCAAGAACATTTTATTATGCATCTCTCTGTGGTGCGTTACACAAATGTTATCATTATTAATACCAGAATGCATCGCCGGAATTGAGCTATGGGTGCACATCACTCTATGCTCAGATGCACTCCTGATTTGTTATGTTATGTTATGCTATGCTATGCTATGTTATGTTATGTTAAGTTATGTTAAGGGGTTTTAAAGAGCGCATAGCTGCCCCAACAACGGGGCTTCCCAGCGCTAAACCTCGAAAATAGGTAGCTGACGCAGGAACAGGCAAATTTAGATAGAAAACAGCCATGTCTTCAGAGATTTACGTAGATTTCAAAGAAGTGATGGCATTAATAAAAGGTGCACGCTGAACTCATAAAGCTCTTCTTAAAAGCGACAATAGTGGTGTTATAGGCAGCCACTAAGCCTTGTTTTCAGAAATCACATTCTCTTTTTTCAAATTAGTGACGGTCTAACAGAGAAATAAACCAGTCCACAGAGTATAGACAGTAAATGGTTTATTATATAACCACGTTGTCTTTTTGGCTCCAATAATCTGAAGGAAAGTTCACCCTGGCTGAATCTTGAGCTCAGCGAGATTACTCATCAGTGGATGGGGGAGGAAGGTTGCCAAAATGGCGGCCGACAGGGAGCTTAATTTACTTCCTGCTTGGAACAGTGTGGCTGCTGCTAGCCATATATACATTGTTTTAAAGTTTATGTGCACTTTCCAAGGCTAGGTGAACGGCATTAACTTATAGTAGCATGCCAGTCTTTGATAGTGGCAAATCTTTGCCTCCTCTGATTTTCCAAGTGCCAGATCCCGAAAAGCGTTGCCAGAATCTCTTGGCTGAGACTTTAAGGCTAGACCACAAAAAATATGAACGTTTTCCCACATTTGTCTGAATAGAGCAAATTTCAATCAATGTCTGCTGGGAGTGAATTTATCTCTTTTTTCATCTGCTGTCTACTAATTGGTGAAATATCACTTGCAATGCCTCTCTGAAATTATTATTGAATACTTTCTGCTTCACTAACAGGAATCCAGAATAAATCCAACAAATGTTGTTATGTTATATGTATTTGAATAGTGTAACTCACCTGGGAGGGTCTCCTAGCACTGAAACAGAAGCTGTATGGGTCAAGACAGGGCCCAGACTAGGTGAAGGTACAGGTCTTCAGTTTCTTCCGGAATTCAAGAACTAAGGAGGAGGCTCTGGTGTGGAGGGTTAAGTATCAATGGGGTAACCCGAAATGCTATCAGACCCGGGTGAGAACTGCAGTACAATAGAAAAATGGTCACAGTAGCGACAATTTTAAAGCACAAAGATGAAAGCATTCACAGGGTCACATTAACGTGTCTGCAATAGATGCAATTTATTCTCAAAACATCAATTGATTGTTAAAGACATCACAATTGTCTGTACATTTGAAAGAACGGTGCTCAGGATGAAGGGAGAGAATGAAGTGCTCAGGGTAAATGTGCGTTTGTGAGGGTTGTAAAAGAGGGAAGGTAATGTGCCATATGTACATTATATTTACATGATGAAACCTGTCCAGCCTATAACAGGCCAATTATTGCAACAAAAACACATAGCAGTGTGAGGACGCTGGTGTGCAGGGGCAGATCATTCCAGGCTTTAGGAGTGAGGTAGGTGAAGGCATTACCACCGGATCTGTTTCTACATATGCAGGGCGTGTGTGCTGGGAGGAGTCCAGTTGAGCGTAGGTGTCTCGTAGGTTTGTGGAGGTTTATGCAATTGTTGATGTATGTAGGGCCAATGCTGTGTAAGGCTTTGCATGTGTGCTGAGGACTTGGAAGAAAACTTGTTTGTGGATTGAGATTCACTGGAGCTCTTTGAGGTGAGGGGTGATGTGAGTGTGGGGTGAGAGGTTGACGGTGAGCCTGGCCTCTAAGTTTTGTATGGTCTTTTAGTCTTCTGGTCAGATGAGTGATGATTTTCTCATAGAGTGTGTTGTCGCAGTCCAACTTGGTAGTGATGAGGGCTTAGGTGACAGTTCTGCGAGTGTTGGTGGGAAGCCATTGAAGATCTTCTTGAGCATTTCGAGAGTGTGGAAGCCAGAGTCGTATACTGCATTCACTTGCTCGATCTGGGTGAGTTAGTTGTCGAATACTATTCCGAGGTTCTTTGCGTGGGCTGCTGGAAGGGTTGTGGGTCTGAGTTCAGTAGGCCAGCTGGTGGAGTCCCAAAGCAAGGTGACTTTGCTGAAGATTACTATTTCTGTCTTGTCTGTGTTGAGCTTGAGGCATTTGGATTTCATCCATCTGGTAACATAGGTCATGCAGGTGGAGCTATTGGTCAAGGTTTTTGAAGTCTTGTTGGACAGAGACAGTATGAGCTGGGTGTCGTCAGCATAGAATATGATCTTGATTTCGTGGGCATGGATGATGCTGGCAAGTGGAGTCATGTAGGCTTTGAAGACCAAGAGAATATATCGTTCCTAGGTAATAGACAAATAAAATCACAATAAATGTAATTAACACTGTAAAGACAATGAGGACAGAAAAGGATAAAAATTAAGTAAAAACTGGGATTATTTATTTAATTAATATTCATATATATGAATCAAGGATAACAAAAAAAGATCAAATTATAAATGACATATACAATTTAGTAACATAATACATTCATTAAAGTGCAAATCAAGTTTTATAAAATACAAAATACATATAAAAATTCAGAGTGGCAATAAATGAATCTTCGACGCGCGTTTCGGCGCTCGTAGCGCCTTCGTCAGGAGAAGCCACAACAACCTAAAATCAATAAAGATATGTCTGAACCATCATTGTCATAATTACATCAATATTTACAATATGGTACATTTATAAAGTGCCTTCAGTTAGATCTACAGAAAATTAGAACGGAAGCCAAAGTACCCGTATTAAAGATTAGATTTAGAGGAAAGAAGTGAAGAATTTAGAGTGAGAATAGAGATAAATAGAATGCAGTACTGCCAATCCCAAACCTAAAGTGCAATGGAACGGGTACGTGAGCTTACTGAAAAACTGATACGACTTGATGAAGATGAACGAGGTTTGGGTCACTCGTTACTTAGTTATGCGATGAAACAATATCTGCAATAACATATATGGTATACAATTATCAGAACATTTTTAGTGTTTTAAGGTTTGATGTATAAAGTGCATTAAAGGTCATATTTTATATCTAGTTCTATTTAGCACTATATTGTGATCAGGTGTTAATAAATTTATCAGTTATAATGAATATCCAATGCAAGCCTAAAGAAACCGTAAACTCTTTAAAGTAGTAGATGGTTAAAGTATAAACTTACTATATAGACCAAATTCAGGTTTCTATATGCGGTTTCTAATGTAGTGTAATAAGATATTTGTCAAAGATCAGAACATAAAATGCAACTGGTTAAAGGTGTGATATATAGGATATCTATTCTGGAGAAGATAAAAGCAAAAGCTAAAGACTTATGTATGTATTGGAAGAATGTTTTAATCCTAGATTTATTTATGAGGAATATAAGGACATATAGTACTTACCAAGGAATTAAAATACGTGAGAACATATAATTCTCTCAGCATGTAGGACAGAACTCCTAGGATGTTGATTGAGTTTTTTTTAAATCTTTTTTCAAAAAGAATGAAATAAGCGGACCTTACTTTATATGAAATTAGGCAATGGTCACGTCCTAAAGGAAAAACAAACAATATCCCATGAGTCTAAATGTGCAGATTTCAATTAAAAGTGTGAATCTCACCAGTGCCCTGATAAGAGTACAAGGGAAAATAGACATACTTGTATAAAAAGTGATCCTTAAGTCTGCCCATTCTGGAAAGAAAATGCAAACATGCTAGTAAGTATAGGGCGATAAGCAATCCTATTATAAAAAGGGGGAATTAAAGTAAATAAAGTCTAAGGGAAAGGGCAGCCTGCTGGAATGAAACTTACTTATATATGGATACAGCCGCGCGTGATAAGTCCAGCGTTTCGTCGAGCGAGATTCGCTTCTGAAAAACGCTCGTCGAAACTGGCGTTTTAACCGCGAGTGCGAGGTTGTAATTCCGGTCAGGTGGTAACTGGCTGTCAAATTGGAAGGACGCATCTTGGTTTTAATTCTGTGCTGTGAATTAGCCAATGAGAAATGCGATCTCCACTAAGTGTGTGGATGGTGTACGCGGTCGAAAACAACTAGCCCGCTAACTTCTATTCTGGTCCGAATCGGAAGCGGAGAACGATACGAGGTCTCCCGTGCGTTGACATCCTTCAGCGATCTAAGAGGGAACATCTACTATTCTCTGTTTTCATATTTAATCAACTAATCGGAAGCCTGATCTCTGTCAATGCCCGTGCAGGTATTAGGCGGTAGCGTCTGTAGTCAAGGCAACCACAACGCCCATTTAGTTCGTAATGCGGAAAAACATTGTAAACATGGCAAGATCTATTCTGTCAATTACATGATATCGAGCCATCCATATATTCCATCACAAATACAATGGTATTAAGAACATGTCATGTATGATCTAGTTATAAGAAGGTGTTTTTATTTTGGACTTACCCACAAAAATTACGATCATAATATAATTTAAAAATATAATGTATAAAGCGGGAACGTCAATAATACGAAATAAATAAATAACCTGCTAGCGTATATGATGATTGGGAGTAAGATTAGTAACTTAGTGGGATGATCCTCTTCCAATCTTGTACTTCTCATAGAAGTGAAGCCTGTTGAAAATATAGTATTTGTTATAGACTAACTAATGTATAGTCACAGATATTATCTAACATCTTTGGGGTTTGTGTGTAGCATGATGATAACAGCTACTAGAACATTGACCTATAACTAAATGAAAATCATGAAGAAAACTATATTGTTATAATTCAAGATAAAAATTATTTATGAACCAAATAACGTGAAACAAAGTATCATGGTTAGACAATGGCATTTTCCCAAGGTATGTCATTGTTTAATCCACATTTAAAAGTATTGAGAGAAAAATCCAGTAAACCTCTCTTTTTCCGGATGGCATGTCCACCCTTCTCCTCAGGTAGTCTGATTTTCTCTAAGATGCGCCAACGCATTTCGTCTGGTTTATGATGGAAGTCTATATAGTGTTTGACTAATGGTGCTCGGAGTTTCTTTGTTTTAATGGCTGAACGATGTTCTGTTAGCCTGGTTTGTATTACTCTCGAGGTTTCCCCAACATAACCTAAATTGCAGGGGCATAGAATTAAATAAATGACGTTTTGAGTCTTGTAATTCCACAACTGTTGGGCTTGTATGACAAACCCATTGAAGTTAAAAATTTCTCCTGTCATCACGGTGGAGCATGACTTGCATGTAGAGCATTTGATGGTACCTTTAATGAGTGCTGCACCAGGAATGGTTTTCTGAATGAAACTCGAAGTGGAGTTTGTTGGTTTGAATCGTGAATGAACAATTTTGTCTTTGATGTTTTTATTGCGACGATGCGCAAACAAAGGTTTTGCAATCTTGTTCTTTTGTTCTGGGTCGCTATTTAAAATATGCCAATTAGTATTCATGATTTGTTTTAATTTATTGTTCAGAGTGGAATGTTTGGTAACACATACAAGTTGGGAGTTTTTAATGTTATTAGTATTTCTAAGGAGCTGATCTCTATCATAAAATCTGGCGCGTTTAAATGATTGCCTCACCAGCCGGTGGGGATAGCCTCTTTCTAAAAATTTGGTTTTCATTAAGGTGGCTTGGGCACAGGGTGGAGCTGAGTGAGGATACTGGTGATGAACCGGATCTGGGTGTTTGGTGTCTTGTCAGAGAAAGAGAGTATGAGTTGGGTGTTGTCAGCATAGGATATGATATTGATTCCATGGGCATGAATTATGCTGGCGAGTGGTGTCATGTGACATTGAACAGGGTAGGGCTGAGTGAGGATCCTTTTGCAATTCTGCAGATGAGGTTGATAGCATCCAAGGTGAAGGGGGCCAGGCTGACCCACTGGGAGTGGTCTGTCAGGAAGGATCAAATCCAGCAAAGTGAGGGTCCTTGGATGCCAGCTTCGTGCAGTTGTTATATAAGGGTAGGGTGGGAGGCAGAGTTGAAGGCTGCTGAAAGTTCCAGTAGGTTAAAGACTGCTGTGTCACCTCTTTCATGATCATTCGTATGTCATCCCTGGTGGCGAAGAGGGCGGTCTCTACTGTGGTTGGGCTTTAATCCGGATTGAGTGGTGTCAAGGAGGTGGTTGTAATTTAGGTGGGTGACTAGGCATTTTTTTCCCATGACTTTTGCTGGGTAGATTAGCAGGAAGATAGGCTGGTAGCTGGCTAGCATCGTTTGGTCTGCTGAGGGCATTTTGAGGAAGGGGAGTACTGTGGAATTTTCCAGGCATCTGGGTAGGTGGCTGTGATGATTGGGTTTTTCAGGATCGGGATGAAAGGTGAGCAGATGTGGTCCAGTCCTTTGTCAAAGACATGGGGAGGAAAGTTGTCCGAGGGCACAACAGAGTGTATTGACTGGATGGTCACTGCGGTTTCTTCAGTGGTGATAGTGGGCCATGTGGATCTGGGTGGTCCTCCGGTTGTTGGTTGGCATGGGCAAGAGGGCTGTTCTGGTGGAAGGGTTCAGTGGTGGCTCAAAAGTGTTATGGATGCTGGTGATCTTGTTGCTGAAGAATAGGGACAGCTGTGTACAGAGATTATGGTGTATGTATTTGTAGAGCATGCTATCACCCACAAAGGTATCCTGGTGCTGAGGAGGTATACTGGCCTTGTCTCAAAGTTGAGTGGGGCTAGTCGAAGAGCCAAATTTTCACCTTCTTGTAGAACTCATGTAGAAAGGAGGAGGCTCTGGTGTGTAGTGGGAGGCCATTCCACACTCTAGGAGTAATGTATGAGAAGGCATAACATCTGGCTCTATTTCAATTTATGCATGGGATGTGTGCAAGTAGATGTCTGGCTGAGCAGAGGTGTCTGGCTGGTTGATGGAAGGAGGAGGGATTGTTCAGGTAGTGGAAGCCTGTGTTGTGTAGTGTTTGCATGTGTAGGTAAGGAGTTTTAAATGAGCGTGCTTGTGAATTGGGAGCAAGTAGAGCTCCCTGAGGTGTGGTGTGGTGTGATGTGAGTGCTGTGTGAAAGGTTGATAAGGAGTCTGGCTGCCACATTCTGGACAGTCTGTAGTTTTCTGGTGAGTTGCTATGTTACATTGGTGTACAGGATCTTTCCGTAGTCCAGGCTGCTGGTGACGAGGGCGTGGGTGATAATTATTTTGGTGTTGCTTCGGAGCCGTTTCGAGATTTTCCTCAGCATTCTCAGACTGTGAAGGAAGGAAGCTGTCTGCGGCAGCTCCTCCACTAAGGCGGAGGAGCGTCGCCCCACTGCTCACTGAGAAGTTCAAAACGGAAAAATAAAATGATAATAATGCAACGTTATCATTATATTTTACTGTACTGGCTCCGTTGGTTGGGGGGCGGGACGGGGCTGTGCATCGCTGGGGGAGGAGTGGTAGGCACTTTATAAGCGCGCATGACAGTTTGGCCAGCCGTCTTGGCCCGGCCAAGCCATCATGCACACTTTGCATGTTCTCCACCAGGCTGTATTGGACAGCCTCGGTGGAGAACACGCACAGCCTCCCAGCCCCTGTCTGAGCACCAAACCACGGCACTCGGACCAATCACAAGGCTGCTGTAAGACAGAGTTGTTATTGGCTGGGGGATTCTGGGAGGCTGTGTGCTTTCTGCTGCCGGAGAAGCGGACGGAGGAGAGGCGGCAGCCGGCCCACTCGCCATACCCAGGTAATTGAATTATTATTTTTTATTCCCCCCTCCACCTCCCCTCCTGCCCCCTGCCCCACCACCCCCATTCGGTAGCAAGCGCTACTGTGAGAACGTTGAATTGTGTGGACATGTCTAGCTTGTTGTCATTAATGATCCTGAGGTTCCTGGACTGAGAGCTATGGGTGGGTGTTGGTGTCGAGAATCAGGGTTGCGACGAAGTCTGAGATGGTGCTGCCAAAATTGGGGCTTGGTTTGGCAAGGGGGCATGGACGAGGGTGCCGCAGACGAGGGTGCTTGTCAGAGTGTAGGTTGGCAGTGTTGAAGAGCTTGAAGATCAAGTGTTTGATGTTGCTTGTGGTGCTTTCCGAGGTGGTGGAGCATTAGATGGATTCTTTAAAGATGATAGTGATTTCGCCTCCAGGACCAGTTGTCCTGTCCTGTCTTGCAATCTTGTATCTTTAGGGGATTGTCATTGCGATGATGGGACTGTCAAATGAGTCAGCCAGACTTCGTTCAGGAAGAGCAGGTCTGGTGAGTGGTCGTATAGTAGATTATAAATTTCGGTGGCATATTTAGTGAGGGAGTGAGTGTTGAGGAGTAAGCAGGACATGGAGGGCTGTGGTGTAGTGGAGGTTGGGTGTGTATGGTCTTGTGATGTCTTCAGTGTGTTGGATGTGTGAGGTGCGTGGGAAGTGAGGTGAGTGTGGGTGGGTGCATGTGAAATGTCATGTGGCGTGGGAGAACGCACCTTCAGTGTTGGCAGGCAAGGCATGGCAGCAGTGTGGGGAGATGTGACGGGGATTCAGCAATGCCGCAGTGGAGAAGCGATGATAGGAGGTGGGTGGTGGGTGAGAGGAGGGTCAGGGCTTTACTCGCCTGATGCAGGCGAGGCACAGACGGGCTAGCCTTTGGCACACCTTTGGCATCTCCACGGCACGCCCCCTCTGCGGCCACCATTAAGTGAAGCCAGTGTTAGTGGGAAATCCACTGATGCCACTTCCTGTGCAATTGGATGATGGGAAATGAGTCATCTTGCTTGCCTTCTTCTTTTAAAGATAGTTTCTGGTCTCAGTGATACTGCTATATAAATCCTCCCTACACGGATGATCCCTTCTTCCCCAGCCATAAGTAAAGTAACAGACACTGTCCTAATTTCTTAAAATGATTAGCCCGACCTGGCTGACTTATTCAGAATAGATTGGGATTGCTCTTAGTAAGCAGATGCTTGGTGATCTGATGATCCACTTATCATAAGAACATTTGTGACTTTACACTGTGTTGTCAGAGTAGAAATACTGCAAAAGGATGTGTGAAGCTAATGCGGGTTTGCATATCCTTCGCTTTGTTTACTTTCTATATGATGTGGAAAGCATCACATCATATTATTTTTGTTTACATTTGACTGAAAGGGGCCTGTTTAAAACTGAATGAGTTGCAAATTTACGGTTAATTTGTATCTCTGACCGGCATCTCTGTTAGTTAACTGCCTATGTTGTGCTTGTTTTGTTTGATGTTTAGTTAGTTTACTTCAGAGATTGCATGGTATTAATGGTTAAATGGGCCATCCGCTGAATGATGCCACTATAGGCCTTAAAACCCAGGCAGACATCATTGAACAAAGCAACATTCTAGAATGCCTCTGACTCCTTTGATTACTCCCCCCCCCCCTTTTGTGCACGGGCAAACAGCATTCCGCTGTCCCTGTACCCAAGGTGGTTAGTCCTTATGATAATTATGGCTCCCGGTTTTATGGTATTTATGTTTTTTTAACATTTATGACTGAATGTATCCATATTTATTTTATTGCCATCTTATTGTTATTTATCCATATTTATTTTGTGTTATGAGAATAAATGAAGTTGTAAAATTGTATAGTGCCAGATTTATTTAAACATGCACTCATATTTTGATGCCTGTAATGTTTTAGAAACTTAAGTGGCCAAATATAAGAAGTGCGCCCACAAGTAAATATTAGCCTTTTACTGCAAATATATGTTGACATATGCCTGTATTTAAGGAAATCTCATCCTGTTTTTAAACTCCTCATGCTGTCTATCTGCTCAGCTCTTAGCCAGGAATTCATTAGAGGTGAGTATAGCTCGCGTAATTCAGTATAGCGTAATCACGAGGAATTACCTAAAACTTCTGAAAGATTATGCAGTATTACACAAGAAGAGTAATTCTGTATTTAGCACTATTTTCTTAGAGCAAAAATGCCCCCTCGTGCCCAAAATGGACGCAAGGATGCATTTTGAGTTAAGAAATAGAGCTAAATACAGCAGAACACGAATAGCAGCGCGAGCAGCCTCTCGTGCTTGTGATATGTGCTCTTGGGGTAGGATTGTCTCCTAATTTCCTCCTAGGCATTTAGCATTAGTTTCTTAGCACAAAATGCAGTCTTGTTTCAAAATGGACGCCAGGATGCATTTTGAAAGCAGCCGCTCCTGCTCACCAAGGGGCAGATGTATCAAGGATTGCATTTGCGATTCCTTAATAGCGAATTTTAGCGAATTGCTATTAAGGAATCGCAAAATGCTATGTATGTAGGAATCGCAATAATAATTGTGATTCCTTAATATTCCTTAATTGCAAATTGCGATTCGCAATTAAGGAATACCTTCCCATTCATTCCTATGGGCGTAGAGGCCCATAGGAATGAATGGGAAGACATTCTCAATTTGCGAATCGCAATTAGAGAATCGCAAATTGAGAATGCAATTTCAAGGGTGCCAGGGTGTCCTTTTGACACCCTGTTGCACCCCTGAAATACGTATGTGCGCCACATGGCACTTTGAAAAATGCTAAAAAGTGTATTTTTCAAAGAAATCGCATATTACCACCAACTTGAAGTTGGTGGTAATTTGCGATTCCTTAAGGCCAAATTGCACTTTTTTGATGCTTCTTACATTGGATTTAAGGAATCGCAATTTGCGATTCCTTAAATGCAATCGCAAAATAGGGAATCGCAAATTTTGCGATTCCTTATTTTGCGAGGCAGTTTTGCCTTAATATATACCACTAAGCAAAATTGCGTTCGCAAACGCCGAAATTAAATTGCGATTCCTTAAATGCAATCGCAAAATAGGGAATCGCAAATTTTGCGATTCCTTATTTTGCGAGGCAGTTTTGCCTTAATATATACCACTAAGCAAAATTGCGTTCGCAATTGCCGAAATTCTGCGAATTTCAGGCGTTTATGACTTCAATTTTGCTTGATACATCTGGCCCCAAATGAATTGTTTTTGTGCTAATTTCCCCACCAGATTACTCTTAATCAGTGCTTTAAATGGGCCGGTACTGTCCGGTACTGAGTACCAGCACTTTTATATTTTGAGAAGGAGAATACCTGCACTTTTCAACAGAGACGTAATACTTTTAATTGGAGAGTACTGGCACTTCTCAGAAACAAGCAGGTACTCTGATACAGAGTACCTGCACTTCTATTTTTCATTTCAAGCACTGCTCTTAATTATGTGAGTGGGCTTAATCGTGTACTTATTGGTAATTCTGCATTAAAGAGTAACATGAAATAACCATAATGACTCTGATTATTCTGCCGTACTTAAAATTACGTCAAGGCATAGAATTCATGAAAGACAGCATGGAGAGCCACTCACAAGAAGCCAAATATTCTGTTTTTTTCCACTTTTAAGATAAATAAATTCAGACAGGAAACACATTGTTTTCTGTATGTTTTTATGTGTAAAAATCGGTAAAACGGAAAACTGGATCTCTATCACAACCCCTCACTCATCACACCCCAGGCGGTGCGTCCCATAGCATGATAAACACACTTCAGTGGCAGTAGCGGCTGGTAGGGAATCGTGGCGGGGAGACGGGGGCTGTGGTGCGGGGTAAAAAAAATAGAAAAGAAAAAAGAAACTTACCTGCGCGTCGCCCGGGTGGCAAGCAACTGCCTTTACTCCATACAGGACCCAGGAAGCAAGCACCCAGGCTCCCAGCCAATCACAATGCTGCAATGACGTTTTGTGATTGTCTGAGCACTGTGGATCGGCACTCAGACGGGGAATGGGAGACTGGGCATGTTCTCCACCCAGGCTGTAAAGAAGCCTGAGTGGAGAACATGCAAAGTGCGCATGCAGGTTTGGCCGGCTGGAGAGTGCCGGCCAAACCTACATGCACACTTAAGATGCAGCCACCACTCCTCCCTGTGACGCGGGTAGTCCAGCCCCATCCGCTGCTTCAACTGCAATCTCAATACAAAAAATAAAATGATAATAATGGAGCGTCATTATCATGTTATTTTTTTGTATTGCGCTTGCAGTTGAAGCAGTGGGGCGACGGTCCTCCTCCTTAGCGGAGGAGCCGCCGCTGCTTGGTGGCCATCACGCACCGCTCGACATGAAAACTCTTCCCATATAGGCTCAAAACAAAAACAACACCCTCCCTGCACAGTGTACCTTGCTATTCATGTGGGTAAGCGCTTCAACGCCCCCATAGGGGGAGTAAGTGCTTTACAAATGCTACAACACAATATGTCTTGTTCTTTCAAGAGGCGAGTGTTAATCCACAATAAATGCTGACATGTTGTTGTTAATACTAGATGTTACTTTGGTCTCCTGCAATCTGCTCTGGGCCGGCGGGGCCGTAAACCAATCAGAAGCAGAGAGTTCAAACGGCTTTCAGTGTTTACCTCATAGATATATACGTTCGGTCTGAGCCATACGGTTGGGAGGGCATGATTATAACACCGGGCTGTAGCTAGCAGAAGTAAAATTGCAAGTACTTTTCCAACAAACGCTTTAGCATTTCCTGATGTGTCTTCTTAAGCTCTGGAACTCTCTGCGAGACAAAGCCCTGTGAATAGGATGTAACCGTAAAACAGATTAAACGTTAAACCGAAATCTTGTAAACCACTTTAGTGCTGGGCACCGGTTGTGTTTGAGAGGCCGTGCCACTGGTAAACAGCCTCTACGCGTCGTCATGTTTGCACGTCTTGTTTCTCATCCCTTCTCTCTGTGGCTGCCCAGGGTGGCGCGTGGCTTCAGTGCTCGCGTACAGGGCACTCCCTGCACCTGCTGCACACCAGTGTGTTCTTAGGCCTCGTTACAGATGTACGGTGCACTGCCATTGGTGCTGACGTTTGCCTTCAGTACTGACGGACACTGCACACCTGAGCCCCGTGGCCCAATGATGCTGAGCTTTCAACTCACTGCAGATGTACATTGCAGTGCCGAGGCTCACTGAACACTGGGTCCGAGCTCTAGCTGCAGTGATTAGCTTCAGTGCTGATGTACAGTGCACTGGTGAGGCTCACTGTCCTTGAGTGTGAGTTGTACTGCTGAGGCTCACTGTCCCCGAGTCTAAGCATTAGCTTCAGGGTTGATGTACAGTGCACTGCTACGCCTCACTGCCCTTGAATCTGAGCTTTAGCTTCAGGGCTGATGTACAGTGCACTGCTGAGACTCACTGTCCACTGAGTCTGAGCCTTAGCTTCAGTGCTAATATACAGTGAACTGCTGGTGTACAGTGCACCGTTGCGGCTCACTGACCCTGAGTCTGAGCTTTAGCTTCAGGGCTTATATACAGTGAACTGCTGATGTACGGTGCACTGCTGAGGCTCACTGTCCTTTAGTGTGAGTTGCACCACTGTGCCTCACTGCCCCTGAATCTGAGCTTTAGATGCACTGCTGGTGTACAGTGCACTGCTAAGGCTCACTGTCCCTGTGTCTGAGCTTTAGCTTCAGGGCTGATGTACAGTGCACTGCTGAGGCTCACTGACCATGAGTGTGAGCTTTAGCTTTATTGCTGATGTGCAGTGCACTGCTGAGGCTCACTGTCCCTGAGTCTGAGCTTTAGCTTCCTGACTGATGTACAGTGCACTGCTGCGCCTCACTGCCCTTGAATCTGAGCTTTAGCTTCAGTGCTGATGTACAGTGCACTGCTTAGGCTCACTGTCCCTGGGTCTGAGCTTTAGCTTCACTGCTGATGTACAGTGCACTGCTGAGGCTCACTGCCCACTTAGTCTGAGCCTTAGCTTCAGTGCTTATATACAGTGCACTGCTGAGGGTTCCTACCCCTGAGTCTGAGCTTTAGCTTCACTGTTGATGTACAGTGCACTGATGAGGCTTACTGTCCTTGAGTGTGAGTTGTACTGCTAAGGCTCACTGCCCCTGAATCTGAGCCTTAGCTTCACTGCTGGTGTACAGTGCACTGCTGTGCCTCACTGCCTTTGAATCTGAGCTTTAGCTTCACTGTTGATGTAGAGTGCACTGCTGAGGCTCACTGTCCCTGAGTGTGAGTTGCACTGCTAAGGCTCACTGCCCCTGAGTCTGAGCTTTAGTTTCAGTGCTGATGTACAGTGCACCCCTCCGCCTCACTGCCCCTGAATCTGAGTTTTAGCTTCACTGCTGGTGTACAGTGCACTGCTTAGGCTCACTGTCCCTGAGTGTGAGTTGCACTGCCGAGGCTCACTGACCATGAGTCTGAGCTTTAGCTTCAGTGCTGATCAGCCGCTGTCCGTGCAAGTAACAGCGGTGGGGCCGGGTAAGGGGGGGTTTTGAGGGACCATGCAGAGGGAAAATTAATTATTTATTTAATTTTCCCTCGGCATCGTCCCTCGAAATCCCACCTTACACGGCGCCACCGCTGTTACCTGCACAGACCGCGGCTGGTGCTGATGTACAGTGCACTGCTGAGGCTCACCGTCCCCTGAGTCTGAGCCTTAGCTTCAGTGCTTATATACAGTGAACTGCTAATATATAGTGCACTGCTGAGGCTCACTGTCCTTGAGTGTGAGTTGTACTGCTGAGGCTCACTGTCCCTGAGTCTGAGCTTTAGCTTCACTGCTGATGTACAGTGCACTGCTGCGCCTCGCTGCCCTTGAATCTGAGCCTTAGCTTCAGGGCTGATGTACAGTGCACTGCCGAGGCTCACTGTCCCTGAGTCCGAGCTTTAGCTTCAGTGCTGATGTACAGTGCACTGATGAGACTCACTGTCCCTGAATCTGAGCCTTAGCTTCAGTGCTTATATACAGTGCACTGCTGAGGCGTCCTACCCCTGAGTCTGAGCTTTAGCTTCAGGACTGATGTACAGTGCACTGCTGAGGCTCACTACCCACTGAGTCTAAGCCTCAGCTTCAGCGCTTATATACAGTGAACTGCTGATGTAGAGTGCACTGCTGAGGCTCACTGTCCCTGAGTCTGAGCTTTAGCTTCAGGGCTGATGTACAGTGCACTGCTATGCCTCACTGCCCTTGAATCTGAGCTTTAGCTTCAGGGCTGATGTACAGTGCACTGCTACGCCTCACTGCCCTTGAATCTGAGCTTTAGCTTCAGGGCTGATGTACAGTACACTGCTGAGACTCACTGTCCACTGAGTCTGAGTCTTAGCTTCAGTGCTAATATACAGTGAACTGCTGGTGTACAGTGCACCGTTGCGGCTCACTGACCCTGAGTCTGAGCTTTAGCTTCAGGGCTTATATACAGTGAACTGCTGATGTACGGTGCACTGCTGAGGCTCACTGTCCTTTAGTGTGAGTTGCACCGCTGTGCCTCACTGCCCCTGAATCTGAGCTTTAGCTGCACTGCTGGTGTACAGTGCACTGCTGAGGCTCACTGACCCTGAGTCTGAGCTTTAGCTTCAGGGCCGATGTACAGTGCACTGCTGAGGCTCACTGTCCTTTGAGTCTGAGCCTTTGCTTCAGCGCTTATATACAGTGAACTGCTGATAAACAGTGCACTGCTGAGGCTCACTGTCCTTGAGTGTAAGTTGTACTGCTAAGGCTCACCGTCCCTGTGTCTGAGCTTTAGCTTCAGGGCTGATGTACAGTGCACTGCTGAGGCTCACTGTCCCTGAGTCTGAGCTTTAGCTTCCTGACTGATGTACAGTGCACTGCTGCGCCTCACTGCCCTTGAATCTGAGCTTTAGCTTCAGTGCTGATGTACAGTGCACTGCTTAGGCTCACTGTCCCCGAATCTGAGCCTTAGCTTCAGTGCTGATGTACAGTGCACTGCTAAGGCTCACTGTCCCTGGGTCTGAGCTTTAGCTTCACTGCTGATGTACAGTGCACTGCTGAGGCTCACTGTCCCTGCGTCCGTGCTTTAGCTTCAGGGCTGATGTACAGTGCACTGCTGTGCCTCACTGCCTTTGAATCTGAGCTTTAGCTTCAGGGGTGATGTACAGTGCACTGATGAGGCTCACTGTCCCTGAGCCTGAGCTTTAGCTTCAGTGCTGATGTACCATGCCCTGCTGCGCCTCACTGCCCCTGAATCTGAGCTTTAGCTTTACTGCTGGTGTACAGTGCACTGCTGAGGCTCACTGCCCCTGAATCTGAGCTTTAGCTTCACTGTTGATGTACAGTGCACTGATGAGGCTTACTGTCCTTGAGTGTGAGTTGTACTGCTAAGGGTCACTGTCCCTGAGTCTGAGCTTTAGCTTCAGGGCTAACGTACCATGCACTGCTGCACCTCACTGCCCCTGAATCCGAGCTTTAGCTTCACTGCTGGTGTACAGTGCACTGCTGAGGCTCACTGTCCCTGAGTCCGAGCTTTAGCTTCAGGGCTGATGTACAGTGCACCGCTGCGCCTCACTGCCCTTGAATCTGAGTTTTTGCTTCACTGCTGGTGTACAGTGCACTGCTGAGGCTCACTGACCCTGAGTCTGAGCTTTAGCTTCAGGGCTTATATACAGTGAACTGCTGATGTACGGTGCACTGCTGAGACTCACTGTCCTTTAGTGTGAGTTGCACCGCTGTGCCTCACTTCCCCTGAATCTGAGCTTTAGCTGCACTGCTGGTGTACAGTGCACTGCTGAGGCTCACTGACCCTGAGTCTGAGTTTTAGCTTCAGGGCCGATGTACAGTGCACTGCGAGGCTCACTGTCCTTTGAGTCTGAGCCTTTGCTTCAGCGCTTATATACAGTGCACTGCTGAGGCTCACTGTCCTTGAGTGAGAGTTGTACTGCTAAGGCTCACTGTCCCTGTGTCTGAGCTTTAGCTTCAGGGCTGATGTACAGTGCACTGCTGAGGCTCACTGACCATGAGTCTGAGCTTTAGCTTTACTGCTGGTGTACAGTGCACTGCTGATGTACGGTGCACTGGTGTAGCTCACTGTCGATGAGTGTGAGCTTTAGCCTTATCGCTGATGTGCAGTGCAGTGCTGAGGCTCACTGTCCCTGAGTCTGAGCTTTAGCTTCCTGACTGATGTACAGTGCACTGCTGCGCCTCACTGCCCTTGAATCTGAGCTTTAGCTTCAGTGCTGATGTACAGTGCACTGCTTAGGCTCACTGTCCCCGAATCTGAGCCTTAGCTTCACTGCTGATGTACAGTGCACTGCTAAGGCTCACTGTCCCCGAATCTGAGCCTTAGCTTCACTGTTGATGTACAGTGCACTGCTGAGGCTCACTGTCCCTGCGTCCGTGCTTTAGCTTCAGGGCTGATGTACAGTGCACTGCTGTGCCTCACTGCCTTTGAATCTGAGCTTTAGCTTCAGGGGTGATGTACAGTGCACTGATGAGGCTCACTGTCCCTGAGTCTGAGCTTTAGCTTCAGTGCTGATGTACCATGCACTGCTGCGCCTCACTGCCCCTGAATCTGAGCTTTAGCTTTACTGCTGGTGTACAGTGCACTGCTGAGGCTCACTGCACCTGAATCTGAGCTTTAGCTTCACTGTTGATGTACAGGGCACTGATGAGGCTTACTGTCCTTGAGTGTGAGTTGTACTGCTAAGGGTCACTGTCCCTGAGTCTGAGCTTTAGCTTCAGGGCTAACGTACCATGCAGTGCTGCACCTCACTTCCCCTGAATCTGAGCTTTAGCTTCACTGCTGGTGTACAGTGCACTGCTGAGGCTCACTGACCCTGAGTCTGAGCTTTAGCTTCAGTGCTGATCAGCCGCTGTCCGTGCAAGTAACAGCGGTGGGGCGGTGGGGCCGGGTAAGGGGGGGTTTTGAGGGACCATGCCGAGGGAAAATTAATTATTTATTTAATTTTCCCTCTGCATCGTCCCTCGAAATCCCCCATTACACGGCGCCACCGCTGTTACCTGCATGGACCGCGGCTGGTGCTGATGTACAGTGCACTGCTGAGGCTCACCGTCCCCTGAGTCTGAGCCTTAGCTTCAGTGCTTATATACAGTGAACTGCTAATATATAGTGCACTGCTGAGGCTCACTGTCCTTGAGTGTGAGTTGTACTGCTGAGGCTCACTGTCCCTGAGTCTGAGCTTTAGCTTCACTGCTGATGTACAGTGCACTGCTGCGCCTCGCTGCCCTTGAATCTGAGCTTTAGCTTCAGGGCTGATGTACAGTGCGCTGCCGAGGCTCACTGTCCCTGAGTCCGAGCTTTAGCTTCACTGCTGATGTACAGTGCACTGATGAGACTCACTGCCCCTGAATCTGAGCCTTAGCTTCAGTGCTTATATACAGTGCACTGCTGAGGCGTCCTACCCCTGAGTCTGAGCTTTATCTTCAGGGCTGATGTACAGTGCGCTGCTGAGGCTCACTGTCCCTGAGTCTAAGCCTCAGCTTCAGCGCTTATATACAGTGAACTGCTGATGTACAGTGCACTGTTGAGGCTCACTGTCCCTGAGTCTGAGCTTTAGCTTCAGGGCTGATGTACAGTGCACTGCTACGCCTCACTGCCCTTGAATCTGAGCTTTAGCTTCATGGCTGATGTACAGTGCACTGCTGAGGCTCACTGCCCACTGAGTCTAAGCCTCAGCTTCAGGGCTTATATACAGTGAACTGCTGATGTACAGTGCACTGTGGAGGCTCGCTGTCCTACATGACATAGATGTAAGCACACAAATTGAACCTGCTATAGAAATGCAGGTTTTTTTCTCAAGAAGAAAACATTTCCCCTACAGAGAAAGTCCTTCCCCGCAACCCCCAACAAATCTAGGGCTGGCCTGTCCCCTTTCCCGTCCTGGAAGTGACTTACTGCAGACAGCCTTTGGTTGGGATACATTTCTGAATAATTTCAGGGTGGGAAGGGGTCGTATTTGAGTTTCTGAATGCTCAAAACCGTGCAGGTTTGTGGTCATTCACAAGTCAAACCACACCATGTGTCGCCCATTCCCACCCATTGTATGGTATTTACTACTGTAGATTTCTCCACACCCATGGAGAGGAACTCCACAGTAGTAAATCCATCTATGCATGCCTGGAATCGTTTAGTCAATTCCTGGCAGGGGCAATTGGAGGTATTTTCGGCTGAAAAAATATTAGTTAATGGGGCCTGTTGTACTCTTCAGGATAGGAATCTTCCAAAAATCACTTTTGACCTAATTTCGGCTTTGCGGTATCAGTGACTCTTCTGTGTTCAATGACATCTCACTCACCTTGCAGTGGCAACCTTTCCAAGAATGAAGAGCAGATCATATGAAAGTTTGGAGTGGATTTTTAGGGGAGGACAAGAGTAATGGCATCTGAGTTGGAAGAGGGGTAGTCACCAGGCACAGCCAGCACAGGTAACAGCGGTGGGGCTGGGCGGGTGCTGGGGGAAGTGGACAGATGATGGAATAGGGAAAGTAAAAAAAATGTTTTAAAAAAAACACTTTTCCCTTTCCCGTCTTCTGTCCACTCTCCCCACGCCCTGCCCAGCCCCCACCCCATCGCCTCACCGCTGTTACTTTTGCCGGCCGTGCCTGGTAGTCAGTGCTTTAGATCTGCTCGTGGTTACAGGTGATGGGCACGCCTCCGCAGAGGCCCGCCAAGCATATTGCGGCCTCAAGACCGCCAGAACACCACCAGGGATCTCTGATCCCTGGGATTTGCGGTGGTCCCAGGGTGGTCTGACCGCCCTCGTCGTAATGGGGCAGTTGTGCCCCCGCGAGTCTGGCGGTCCGTGGACCGCCAGACGCGTAATAAAGCCCATACAGTATTAGCCCTTCAGCCATGACACTGAAGCGCACGGTGTACTGGGGGGCTGAAGCAAAATGTGACTGACAATAGAACAGAGCTATCGATGAAGAAGGGTACCCCGCTGCCCCTCTGTGTATGTATGCATGCATATTTTATTTTTGATTACATGAGGCTGGCAAGATTGCTGAACCTTTCTCTACGCCAGACCAAAAATCTCAAGGAAATGTTGACATGCTGGACAAGCTAGCACACAGGAAAGGCAATGCCTCTTTAAAAATAAGAGGAAGCTTCCCAACGCGAGGCACTGCAGGGAATTCTCTCAATTGCCGGTGCATGAAAACCCAACCTGAAGTTCCTGCTTGCAGGAATAGATGCCATTTAAGATGGCCCATGATTCTGAATAGGACATATGGACAAGCAGGCGAGTGTAGGAGTGGTTTAGACCCACGCCTGTCTTTTACTGGGCGATGCAATGGTTTTCATGAGTGGGTGCAGGAAGGAGGGATGACTTGGCCACACATTGATCAGATGGCAGGCTGAATATGTTGCTTCGCCTCCAGAAGTACTGAAGTGCTCAGCATTCACACGGCTGTCACATTCTCATTTTCATACACCCTTTGAAGGATTTCAAGAATGGATATCACCTTTACTTGAGATAATAGCTCGATTCCTCTCTCTAGGGTGAATCTGTTGATGCTCTAGTCAAATTCCAACATGAAAAACGTACCTTGGGGCCTCATGAAACTCATGAAAGAGACTTTCATGCTGTCACTTCTTTCTACAAACACCCTCTTCCCGAGCACATTTAATACACTGAGTGCTGACAAGTTTATTCCCTCAGTTCTGGAGTGCTGGCTCGGCCCATGTCTCCTGGATGCCCCTAAAATATACTGATTCAGGGGCGTAGCTGGGGGGGGGGGTGTTTGGGGTGCTTATATCCCCCTAATAAATGTAGTTTGTGCTAAATAGTTGAGTACAGGTCAGTGGCGAAGCTAGACCTACTGCCACCCGGGACATACCCTAAGATTGCCGCCCTGTGCAGGTAAGAGCTTGCGGGGGTGGGCGACGGGCAACTTGTTCCTAGGGGGTGGGCGACTCGTTCTCGAAGGGCGGGGTGGTAGTCGACAGACACAATTTTCTCACCTCTGTCACCTCCAAAAACAGTGCCTCCCCCCCCCTAGATACGCCACTGGTACAGGCGCTTTCAGTCGGGTGGAATGCGGTGTCTGACGGATTTCACTAGGATTTTTTACACACACAGACAAAGAGGTGCACACACTTTCTCCATTTAGAAATCCACCAAATCCGGGTCACCCCTTAGATCCCTGTCCACCCAAAATCTTTCATCTCCTGCCAGAGGTTTTTTCCTCACATTTGACTTTTATCTTTAATCAAATGTTTCTTTCCGGGATTTTTCCGGCTAATTGGAAATTGGCGTCCGTTCTTCCTCTTTTAAAGAAAGCCAATCTGGATGGAACAGACCCTAATAATTATCGACCAATTTCCAGACTCCCCTTGCCCGCAAAGATGGTGGAGAAAGCCATGAATACTGTCGTCTTGGATTATATGGAAAAGCATGCCTGTCTAGACACTTCCCAGTTTGGTTTTAGAAAGCAACACAGTACTGAACTGGCATTGATCTCAGCTTCCGAAATGATTAGGCAGACCGTTGATGCAGGAGGCAAAGCAGCACTTGTGCTGCTTGACCTCTCTGCGGCATTTGATACGGTTAATCATCAGAAACTATTGCAAGTCTTGGAGGGGATCGGTATTAAAGGAAAAGCGCTTGCTCTACTAAAATCATTCTTGTCAGGTCGGGAACAGTTTGTGGCTCTTGTGAGTACAAGTCACTGAATTTCACACTGCCATGTGGAGTACCACAGGACTCGTCATTGAGCCCTACCCTTTTTAATATCTATGTTGCCCCACTGGCAAGGCTAATTAGATCCTTGGGTTTCTCTGCTATTTCGTATGCAGATGATACTCAGATTGTGGTTTCAGTGACAGGCTCTCCAGACGAAACAGCGGAACAGTTCCACACCTGTCTTCGCCAGGTGGGGGACTGGATGTCTGCTAACTGTTTGAAGCTGAATGCTAGTAAGACTGAAATCTTACTTTTCGCCAACCATACCAACTTCTGGGCCCCTGCTCTGTGGCCCTGAGAGTTTGGTCCGCTCCCCAACCCAAAAAATAAGGTCAAAAACTTGGGTGTTACGTTTGACTCTATGCTCTCCTTTGAAGGACATGTTAATCAGGTCACTTCCGCCTCCTTCTATACTTTAAAAATACTGAGAAGGATTCTACCATTCATTCCAGCTGACTTGAGGAAATTAGTGGTTTCGGCACTTGTTTTATCCAGAGCCGACTATTGTAACGGGCTCTTTATGAACCTTCGCAAAAATTGCCTCAATAAGTTGCAGATTGTGCAAAATGCTGCAGCGCGCCTCTTGTTGAATATCCCAAAACATAAATCGGCCTCTACGGCACTCAAAAAGCTTCACTGGTTGCCAGTGAAAAGGCGGATAGAGTTTAAGGCTCTCTGCATTGCGTTCAAAGCCACTCACGATATTGGGCCAGCAGTTTTTTAAAAGAATTTGCAGTCTTATGTTCCTGCCCGCCAGCTCCGCTCGGCACACTCTCATAACCTGGTAGTTTCCAGGTTTAAAAAGTGCGCCTGGGGGGGGAAGGAGTTTTCTGGTCAGTACGACCAGACTCTGGAACACACTTCAGGTGTGGCTTAAGGAAGAAACTCACCTGCTGCCATTTAGGAAGGCATTAAAGACGTGGCTTTTTAATCTTTGAGGCGGTCTCTATTGGTCTTGTCTGTTTTGTGCTGAGCTAGCGCCTTGATACCTTTGGGTGAATGTTTTGCGCTTTATAAGTCTCCTTTTCATTTCATTTCATTTCAGAAAGACTTTCAAAATCTTTTTTATTTCACAAAACAATGTGCTTTCTCTCACTTAGTATCCCTATCAATCCGCATTCCTCTGCCTTTCCGCTGCCACTTAAGCCCCTCTTGTGCGCCCTGCTTCTCCTATAATGTATTTTAACATTATGTGCCAGTGTGATTGTTGGAGAAATCTGAAGCTCACCCCCCCCCCCACCCTCCCAATCTTACTGACCAAGCTACGCCCCTGCACTGATCTTTGTCAGTTTCTTGGAGCTCCATCACAGAGACCAGTGCTACAACAAAAAGAAGTATCTAGTACAGAGCAGATAAGAGAACACAGAACCAATAAAACATTAGAGCGCCGCCACACCTATAATCTGCATCATCTATGCGCTTTACAAATATCAAATAAATTCATCTTATCCATCATTTATACTATTTTCTTGCTCAATAATTATCTCTGACTTGGGCCAAGTGATTGTGCTATACAAACAAGGAACCAAAAAAACTTTATAGCTCAGGTATCTCTTCCGGGTTTGTGACATGTCTAGGGGACGGGGGTGTTAGGTATTTTCAGTTATGTATGGTTTCTCAGCATTTTCTTTTGTGCATCAGCCTGTGCTGGGCATCACCTGGCTGAATCCGACCTATTGTGGTCGCTCTATTGCGTTGACATGTTCATGGTTGGGGACCCAGCTGATGTGGCCTGCACCCTAGCGATGCCTGTGTTTATACTTCCCTGTGGGTGTAGAAGTCTAAGATGGATGCTATAATTTTATTGATATTGGCACCTAAAATATGGGACAACTGAATTATGCGATTCTGTGGTGGCCGAGTTTTCCACATAATTTTTGATTTGTCGCATTTGCCACATTATCCATCATCTGCTGCATAATTTGCAGATTTGAACAAAAAATTGTTTCTAACTCGAACGGGCATGCAGTTACTAAAAACTCATTCCTCGTATTGCTCTGCTGCAGTGGAAGCTCCTTTGCTTTGGTTGACTGGTCCCCTTTCAGTTGCTTATTATTGTATCTGGCTGTGAAACTTGTAGTAATGAGGTGAAAGTGAAACGTTTGCACAAACAGTGTTAATGTGTAAAAATGACAACATAATTAAGTATTGCTATCACAAAATGTGCTGCCTAATTTGCCTTTTCTTGCTACATAATTTAGTCAACCCTGCCGCATAATTTGGTCTCCCCCTGTGTTACAATTCTAGTGGTCCTGCCTAAAATGTACATCTGGACATCTGTTGAATAGAAGGACTCATGCCCAGGAGGCATGCTGCACACTCTTTTGCTCAGTTCCTCACATCAGAAAATGTAGATAGAAGTGTCTACAACCACGTTATTTGAATCTAGTATGTGGCTCCCATGGAAGTCAATTAGGGGTGGCCAGGGGTCACAGTTGCAACCCCTGCCCTGGCTTGTCCTTCGAAAACGCTGGCACTGCTTTTGCAACCCCTGGCCTCAGATATGGCAAAATCAGTGGCAGGAGCATACAAGCAGCTCATCCTTGTAAGCATCAAGGCTCCACTCTCCTTTTCTGCCCATTTTTTATTATGCTAATAGGGAATGATTGTGTTTTTTTTCACAATTAGTGTAATAACAAATGAAGCACCAGGAGCTGGAATGGGGCTTTCGCTGACAGCTTTGGTAAGTAAAATAAAATACTTTTAAAAGTGTGTTGTATGGAGTGTGTTTGTGTGAAAGAGTGTGTGTATGTGTAAGTGAGTGAGAGGCAGTGAGTGAGAAAGAGTGACATTGAGGTGGAGATTTGTCACGACTTTGTGCCAATGCAAAGTGACTCAAACTAGTGCAAACGTTTGATAACTATCTACTTTCCAGTTCAAATCATATTTTAACCTGGAAAGTATCCTTAAAGTATTGCAAATAGTGCTTTGCACTACTTTGCATCATACATGGGTATACCATGGGTGTTACTGGGGTGTTTCCACACTACAACCCATGAGGTTTTTGCACAAATCCCTATCTACTAAAATATTTAGACAGGGTTTTGCATCAAGAAATAACACCTCCTTGATGTTTTGGTTTCTCCTAACTTTTCACACACTGAATGGGTGGTGTAGTGTACCTCACACATCCAGTGTGTAAAAGGTTTTAAAGTTTGTCTGGGCATAGCATTTTGTACTGGAAGTGTATTTTGTACTGGGAGTGTACTTGGCATATGGGGACACTCATGGTTAATTCATGGTGTTGACATACCGAATGTAATTCTTGCCATGGGGCACCTGTGGAAAACTGCTGTTACTGGCACATTGATGGTGATTATTGGCATATAAGAGGACAACTGTGGCATATGGGAGGGGGAATGATGGTAAAATGCTGCCCCTGACATGTTAGAGGTAATTTTTGGCAAGAGGGTCACCCATGGCATAAGGCAACATTCTGATATAGAAAAAGAAGCCTCTATACTGACCTATATTGCTTTACACTGTGGCCTCTTAGGGCTCATTCTTAGCAACCAACCCAGTAACAGAAACATGCAATAACATAAATTCAAAGATACATGTATTTTTATTATTTCTTTTATAGTAAATAAATATATTTTGTACTTTTTTATATTGTGGCTCTTAGTCTAGAAAGATCATCATTACCATACATACATATGACAAATTAAACAAATGGACTAATAAATAGACTTACAATTACCAAAATACCTCCAACATGTCGGTGTACACCACTGTTGTATTGCTAACAAGCATTAACTATCAACACTTGAACAGTCAATGGGTACTTAGACTAAATATTAAATTCACATTGTTTCAAATGTTATCATAGTCTTCATCTGTGGCTGTGTTGGGGGTACAAGGTCAACGTTTCAACTCTAAAATCGAAATACAATAAAAGTTGCTGCAGAAAGGACACAGATAACCCTCCAATCAAACAATTATACTTCACTCACTCATCAAACTATCCCATTCATACTCACACTCATACACAAGAGAGATACAAGCTCTGTAGGGATCCTTTATGAGTTATCAGAGACAGATTATATCATTCTATCATCCACAATGTTCTTCCGATGTATATGTCTATATGTCTCTGAACGGACTCTCCACATATGAACAATGGTCTATTAACTCATAACTCATAAAGGATCTCTACAGAGCTTGTATCTCTCTTGTGTATGAGTGTGAGTATGAATGGGATAGTTTGATGAGTGAGTGAAGTATAATTGTTTGATTGGAGGGTTATCTGTGTCCTTTCTGCAGCAACTTTTATTGTATTTCGATTTTAGAGTTGAAACGTTGACCTTGTACCCCTAACACAGCCACAGATGAAGACTATGATAAAATTTGAAACAATGTGAATTTAATATTTAGTCTAAGTACCCATTGACTGTTCAAGTGTTGATAGTTAATGCTTGTTAGCAATATAACAGTGGTGTACACCGACATGTTGGAGGTATTTTGGTAATTGTAAGTCAATTTGTTAGTCCATTTGTTCAATTTGTCATATGTATGTATGGTAATGATGATCTTTCTAGACTAAGAGCCACAATATAAAAAGTAAAACATATATTTATTTACTATAAAAAATAAAAAATACATGTATCTTTGAATTTATGTTATTGCATGTTTCTGTTACTGGGTTGGTTGCTAAGAATGAGCCCTAAGAGGCCATAGTGTAAAGCAATATAGGTCAGTATAGAGGTTTCTTTTCTATATTTGTTGTTTCCCCTCCTCTTGGACCTAAAAGCAACTAGGGGGCACCTATCTTCTTTAGTGATAAGGCAACATTCTGGCAATGGCATATTATATGTAATTGTTGGCCTAAATTGGAATCCATGGCATATGGGGAGCACCCATGGCAAAATGATGGCTCTGGTACAATGAGATCATTTTTGACATATGGGGGCAGCCATAATGCATTTAGGAAACAATTGGTCCAACTTCTGGGGAGCATCAGTTTTCATTGGCCTTGCACACTATAGAAGGGTTTGCCTGTATAAAGAGTGCCCTTTCACAACCTGGGGCATTTTTGCACATTTAAGTGAAAACTGTACTTTAAAATGAACTATCTGACTGATTTGTTTTTCTGAATTGTCTCAGGGAAAGAACCCTCTCCCACCAAAACCTTCCTCATGGTCAGGTTAGCTTGCTTTGCACTCTCTCTACAGTTCAGGGCAAGTATTATTGCTCACCACTTTAAAAAAAATCACCAGCTGCCACTCCAGGAACAGAAGGTAGACAGTGTCTTGATGAGCACTGTTTACTTTCTGTAGCCTCTACCTGGACTAGGTCATTACACTTTAGGTTTTAAAAATTAATTCATTTAGCAATTTAATGTGAAAACTCTACTGATTAGATTAAATTAAAAAAAGAACTAAAAAACAGCAATGGTAAACAAGTTGTGCCCATGTTTCATTAGTGTGAATACATGAAAAATTAATTGTTTGATTAAAACCTCCACTTCTGTGCTTCACATGAGTGATAGTGCCTTCAAAGGATTTTAAATCAAAATGAATTAACAATAAAAAATAATTTAGGCCAATAATAGTGATCATATTTAATGTATGGTCAATATCAATAAATGTGCACATAACTATTATTTTATTGAAATCTTGTTTTCTCTTCCTATGATTCATCAATATATCTCTCATTGTAGTATAGACTAGAGGTACTATCAAATCATGAGAATTTGTAGCACAAATAATTTAGGTTCCCAGTGCTGTCTTTTGTTTTGTATAATTTCCCATATAACACAAAAAGAAATTAGCAATGCTCCCCTGGCATCAAAAACTGACATTTGTCTTCCTATATTAATCAGGCAGGTATTATAGAACTTCAGCGATGTCAATAATCGTGATGTCATCAGGGCAAAGGTTATGTGACTTCACGTCCTGGGAAGTTTGAGTGACAAATGTTATATGTTGTCACTTCCTGTGATGTCATCATGGACCAGGGTGTGTGATTTCACTTCAATTTCCAAGCTACCCCAGGCATTTTGGTACGGCAACATCAAGGGTGCCACATAATTTTCCCTATCCATCCCATACGAGGCGGGTATTGTTTTCTCGCTTACACCTGTAACAACTAGTTCAAATATTACTGCTAGGGGAAAACCCCTGTGGAGACGGCAGTAATAGAAACAGGACACAATGTGAACATTTTTGATATGCCAGCAAATCCCACTTAGGTTCAAAAAGTTATTCAAAATCACAGTTTGAACCCCTGCCTTGTTTACTTTATCTGTTTTTTGTAAAGATCAAAATCAACTTAATGTAAGTATTAAAAAATTGATAGATAATGGATTTGCTATGTTTTTGCTTGATGCAAAAATAATGAGTTACTCTCAGACTCATTTTAGGTCAAATAATTCTTGTTCTATTTTTTTAAATGAGCATTGACCAAAGCATTGATTTCAGTTTTTACATAGGAAAAATGTTCTCTAGCTACACTAGTATAAAATTAAACTGCAAGCTTTCTTCACACAGACAACTGGTACAGCATGGGCAGCAGCAGTACATACTTGTCTCGCACGGACACGCAACAGGTACTCAATGACCAGAAGCAACGAAAGCTTTGCACAGGTAAAGCTCAGGTAGAAGTCGTGAAATCTTCCCTCAATATAGCTACTCTGCCAGTTGGGCACTAGGACGGCCTATCCGTTGACTAACTATCATTTGGAAATCATGAGCAATATCAGTCCCAAAGTGGCCTCCTGGCCCAGCATGCTTTCGTAAACCTTTCAGAGGCACCTAATTTTATGGTCTACAGTTGCTTTCAAAGCGCTTGCTAGTATTTCTGAAAACATGGGACTGTTTATGTCACTGCTTCCCAAACTCTTTAGAACCACAACCCACTTTTTAGCATGACAAACTTTTGTGACCCACCTAGCTTTAATGAACATGAAGCAGGCGATTTTTTAATGTAACGAAAGCATCGGGTGGTAGCGACAGCACAATTTCCTTTGAAATGGCCACTAAATTTACACAGACATACAGTTTACTGATAAAACTATACTGCACAAAAATGATAATGTGTGGTAATGCAGATTTTTCACAGTTTTAATAGGAAGAAAATCATGATTTTATTAAAGACACGGAAGCTAATATTATGCACTACTCCTTTATTGCCCTCATACACAGCAGCAACAAAGAACTTAGAATTAGAATAGAACATCCTTAAAATTCTAGAACTCTTTAGACCATGCATAATAACAAAGAACACGCAGCCATCTTCCTTTTTTTGTTGCTGCTCATACACAGATAAGTACTATTTCAAGTTACTTGAGGTGTATGAGAATATGTGTTTTATATGGATAAATCAGTAATATATGGTTAGATCAAGATTTAAAGGAATGGATGTAGTTTGTTGAGATATTTTAATGAAAATATGGCCAAATGTAATTTGAAAACGGAATTGCATGGTTTCAAGTAGGGTTTTTTGCATGTATGAGACAGTTTCACAGTGTAGGGTGCAAGAGCCATGCGATTTGAGAACAGAGGAAATTATTAAGAGTGGCATTGGTTTGAGAGGGCAAGAGTTTGGTTAAGAGCGCAACGTATTCAATTTTGGAAGAAATCGTAATATCAGGAGCTTAAGACGAGGGTGCGTCATGTGGTTTAGAATTTTTAAATGGGTGAGTGCGCAAAGGAAACAAGTTGCTTTTTAGTGACTAAAATTGTAGGAAGTCATCTGTTTCTAGTACGAGGCAGTGGAGGCATTTTCAAAAATGCAGTTACCGGCATGTAATATGATGCAGTAGCGCGCAAGAGGAGGCACACAGGGCCGGGCCTCGAGCAAACCAATCAGAAAGTTGCAGCTGGAAAAAACCTCAATCGCAAGTTGCAGAGGTTAGAGCTGCTAGTGTTTGGGATTGTTATTTTGGCAAGACGAGGCCACCGTACGCGTTGCGTGTGGCGGCCATTTTAAAGAATTGAGAATATATGAGATAAGGTGCGCAAAGGATTAGGTGGCCATCTTTTGGGCATTACGTTCACATAGGGGCACATTACGATGGCGGGCGGAAGCACCACCGCCGTGCTGGCGGATGCAAAAAGCACCAGTTACCGCCGGCACGCAGCAGTCCACACGCCCGTCCAATTACGATGCGAAAAGTAGGCCAAACACCGCCGGCAAGCCAGCAACACCGTCCGCCATCAAAGTGCGCCCGTACACGTAGCGGCGCAGCCTAACTGACACACACCGTCCGACGAAACACGTCCCGCCCGGCGCATAAATTACGATGCCGCAAACAAACGGCTCCCACGGCCAAGAGATACCGTACGACAAACCGAAGCGGTAACACGGATGCCGAGCACGGACAACGAAGAAGCGGCTCCCGAGCATGAATCCAGCACTGCAGGCTCTCCCCATGATTCTGCTGATGCACCACCAAGGACGCAACGTACCGCGGAGACGCAGGTAGGCACACACACAACAAGTGCACGCAAACAGCGCACACAGTGCAAGGGCGGAAAAAGCGGACAACCCCCACCAGCGCGTGTACACTACACATCCACCATTGCATCCACATATGACACACAGGCCAAATCGTAACATCGCGGAACACATGTGTACACACCACCTGGGACTAGGAACCAACCACCCCGTCACGGCCCCAAAGCGCCGATGACGCCGCCACACATGCGCACAACGCAGAGGCCAACCGCAGCGCCATGCATGCGTCGCACACAGACACAGGGACACAACCAAGCAGCACACACATCAGCCCCACCCCGAACGCACATGACACGTGACAGGCCTGCCACAGACATGTCCCCAACGCCCAATTCACGGACAACACCCAACGCCACACAACCGACGCACACATGTCAGTGAAGTCACGCAACAGCAGGACACACCCCAGTGTAACAAACATGGCGTAGCACACAGCGGCGGCAACACCAACTAGGAGAAGCAGGGCCCCTTCGGGAAGAGGAACGCCAGTACCACACTGAAACACCCATACCACCCTGCACATATGAACAAAACATATAAAACGGAACACCAAAGAGCCCGGGGACCGACAACAGGTGGCCCAAGAATAACATTCACACACAAGGCCCAACGCAGAGCGGAAAGGCAGCCTGCCGCCCACACAAGGGAGAGCAGACAGCACTGAATGACCTTCCATTCCAACTCCGAAACCACAGCCCTACGACAGAAGCCGGTGAATACAGCCATTGTCCAAGAATAGACCAACACAGGCATGCCGAGGAGACCGACCACAGGGCAGATAGCGCATATCACAGAAGCACACAACAGACGGGGAAGAAAGAAGAAAACACTCCCCCATGTCGGCCACATGCAAGTTAATTGGAAGGAGTCACACATCACTAACCTTGAACTGTCTGAGAAGCATGTGGGAAGAGGGCCCGTGTCCTCCAAACAAGCAAACAGAACACAAGTCCTGTCTCCCTACGACTACACAGAGCTCACAGCAACCTCGGAGCGTGCACATTGCAGACTGCACACACAGCCGGAGCACGCCACCTCAACGAACCGCTGCGAAATGGCAACCGCAACACACCTACCCAACTACGCCGAACAGCTCAAGCTGTACAAAACCAACCTGTTTCATACATTGGGATGCGATCTCCTGTCCCTGCTGAACGTAAGTTACCGACTGACTTACCGCATCACATTGTTCAGCTGCGTCATGCCCGTCTTCTACTGTCGGAGGTGTCCCTACCAGCATCCCGTCGAGATATGCCTCTCCAACCCGGCATGTCTGAAGGCGGACCTGCTACCACTACTCCTCCCTCTGGACGCACACGACAGGGCCTGCTCTGCCTATGGGGGCATGGCGTATGTGGCCAACATCGCACCCGCACTGAAATGGGACCACTGTGCCTCCACACGACGGATCATCGAGAACAGCTACATCGAATGTCACCCAGCATGCCCCATCATGGTCCTCCAAGGGACAACTTACGAACAACACCTTGACAGCCACCATCCGCTACATTGGCTGGCAAACATGTACACCACCAATGACATGGAAGCCCTGCTGGGCGGCATCGCATACCTGACAACCTGTCAATTCGTCGGACCACAACGCAGGTTCCCCGAGTGACCTATGATGTCCAACCCCGCACCCATGCTTAGCTTCCGCACGGACTGGCCAGTCACCACCACAACAGCCATACCAAACGACCGGCAACTGTAACCACACCATCAACGACATCGCCATGACATCGGATATGACCGGGACATGCACACTGTTCCCCATCACATCCAGGAACACCGCATGCATCGTGGGAGGCAGTGGCATGGGCTCTGTGTATCGCACCCACATGGACGGAACTGCACGAACAACCAGGACACGACATGGATCCAGCGCCCATGGACACACACACCGCTCAGTGGACATGAATAGGTCGCCTGGAGTCTGTGGGTGCTGCACCCCTCCCACCCCCGCCCGGGAATCCCATACCAGGACCTTTGCATGGACGACAAGTGCATACAACAACAACACGACCCCAGTGACTGTGACATGTCCAGTAACCACCACAGTGCAACAACAAGTGGCACGCCGCTGCATGCACGCAAGCACATGCCCTGATGTCATCTCACATGCACGCGTGCATGAGGAACAACCGCAGCAAACCTGTCACATGGAACTGAGATGGACTGTGCCCATGATGCCAAGCGGTCTGGTAGGCTACATGTATACCGTCTGTGTCAAAGTCCGCAGCTCCGCAGCTATACGTAAATGTACATTAGCACAGCCTTGGCCAAGCAGATGTCACTCTGAAGCCCACATCCCACATGCAACAGCCAATCACATGTAACCCCACACCCTATCCCATTTGCAATCATGCTCAGTATATCCTCAACATGTATTCCGCTGCCAGTAGTGTCCACTATACTGCATCACAGAGGACAGAAGACTCAATATAATGTTTGAAACCAAAACTGTCTCCGCTGACTCATTTCACAAGTACGAATGAGAGAGGATGAGAGTATGTGAAGTACACGGCAGTCGTGACATGACCATGTAGTCCACTGGTATTGGATGTCAACGCAAATGAGTAGCACTACTGTGGAAGACACACATGTGTCGTGTGAAGTCGTATGGACGCAGTGCTCAGGTGGGTGGGTGCGACGGGTAGATGCGCACATGCCAAGTTGGAGCACGCCGTGTTGGGAGGGGTCATGAACAGTACACCACCGCTTCCCTGGGCATCGTGAGAGGACACCTGTCGGGGGAGTGAACACGTGTGTGCACAGCAGCCGGGCACACGTACAAAGCGGTACCAGGCGCACCTCAGCCCACCCTCTGTGGACAAGCTGGATCCTGTTGTGCGCCCGCCATGCCCCTTGACAAGGCACACACAGCCCCAGTCGACCAGGTGTAACCCCAACATAGTCAATCCGCACAGGCGATACAGGGCACGGGATGGCAGTGGAGCATGGTGTGTGAGAGGTCTCCTCGCGCTCCTCCTGGTCATATCACGCAAGCAATAGAACCTCAACGTCTAGCATGGCACAAGTCAAATGGAAGTGTAGGGGGACGCACCACAGCACGAGCAGCACTGACGTCACGGGAGGTGGCTCGCACCATCCCATCCATTGCCCATCATACCAACCACGCCACATGCCATTGCGAGTAAGTGCAAGCGCGTGCGCCACCACCCCGAGCCCTCCCCAGAGAGGCCAAAGAGTGAATGTGTGGGCCATCAGCCGCAGACGGACGCGGCCTGGCCGCAAGGGCAGCCACAGCCACTGGGTGTCGCAGGTGGCGGATCCGGAAGGCGAAGACTGTGATGCATAGTCCATGCAGGCCGGGTCTCCATTTGGGGCACCACGCAGGTGGACGGCGTCCCGCCACACATCATACCCTGAGACAGCCCACTCGTGCAACTGGACCCACACATACACTCCTTGCCCTCTCTGGTGCGAGCTTGGGGCTGCCTGTGCAGGCGCTAGCCTCGCAGGTGAGCATGCATATTGGGGGAGCGAGGGGAGGACATGAGGGCTGGGGCGAAGATGACTGTATCACTGTCAGTAAGTACAAGGGATGACCCAGATGTGGAAAGGAAGAGAGGTGTCCCGTGTGTACTGCAACTAGTCGCCAATCCAACTACCCCCCATGTCCGGAATGTAAGCCCGCACCTAGGCCCGCCCATCCGCCACATCGAACATACCACCAGCACGACAACCTTCCCATTCGAAACACTGACTGGGGGTGGCGACCAGTGTACAATCATGTGTAGCCTACCCACGCGTACATGTGGGCCCTCCATGATCCATGTCACCTGCGGCAAAGTCATGACATGCGCAATGAGGAAGTGAGGAGAGCTGTCCGCCCCACGCGCAGAAGGTGCATCAGCTCCACAGACCCAGCAGCGAGTCCAGCAGGGGTCACATGTGCAGGGGCAGCTGTGCCTGGTGTGAAGGCACATGCATATAGACAGCACATCGACCAATGTGTAGTCTGCCCACATCTACAGTCCATCATCATGCGGACATAGGAATTGAACACAGGGCAACACATCTTCAGTTGGTGCACCCACCGTGACCAACAATGCGCAATCATCGACGTACCCGCCCTGTGCATGGCCCCCCACCCAACGGAGGCACATCCAGTGCCACCATCCCACACACACAAGCCTTCCACGGAACATGCTGTGTCCAATGGTCAGTACAGAGTCAGCGCCCATCTGGTGGATCCTGAACAGGAGACACATGCACACACATGCCAGCTCCCACTATGTACGTCTGCCACCTGGCACGTGCAATGTAACCTCTCACCTGTGACGTGTGACTGCAAGCACACAGCCGTCTTGGCATGGGGCTGTCAATGTGGACACCTGTCAATGTTTCGGGAGGTGTGATCCGTACAGTGCTGTACATAGGGTGCAGTGCTGACACCTACTACTGTCTCATATCCCCTCGTGCCACAGGTCCCACTTGTTTTGGCCGCTCAGCCTGTGCCCACATCGTCGTCGTCGTGTGCCATACTCATCCAGCCGCGGAAGCAGTTCCATGCTCAGCAGACATTCATGTTGCCGTGGCGTTGCCGCTTGACGGATATGCAGTCAGTCCCCATCAGCACGCCCCGCAAGTCATTGGGGCCTAGATCCCCATGTGCATGCACATGGCAGTGGTTCGTATCACTAGCCATTGCCATTGTTGGGAGACCTGTGTAAGTGTATTGTGGCCGTGCCGTCCCAGCTTGACAGCTGGGCTGTGGCTCATGTGCTTGCTCAGTCATGTCAGTGATGTGTATGCGAAATTGCTATGTGTCGTGTTGCTTTGACATGTGTCCTCTGCCATTGTCCCTAGGCGGAGACCGAACATTGACCGCCCATACCAATTGCTGGCGGACATGGACGATACAGAGGTTATTAGGAAGTTTCGGCTGGACAGGCCAACCCTGCATCAACTGTGTGCCATGTTAGAACCCCATCTCCGTCCCCGCAGGGTGTATCCGACTGCTGTCACCCCACGGCTAAGGTGATGGCCGCCATGCATTTCTTCGCCACTGGGTCATTCCAGCACACAGTGGGCATTGGAGGAGGGATGTCCCAGCCCATGTTCAGCAAGGTGCTGAGGGATGTACTGGCAGCCATGATGCTGTGCCGAAACAGGTACATCCGCTTCCCCAGGGCTCGTGAATTGGCGGCAGTGAAGGGTGCATTCTATGCCCTTGGCAGAATCCCACACGTCGTTGGAGCCATTGACTGCACACATGTTGGCCTTGTTCCACCACAGGCCACTGAGCACCTGTACCGCAACAGGAAGCACACGCACTCCCTGAATGTGCAAGTGGTGTGCCTTGCGGACATGGTGATCACCCACGTGTGTGCAAAGTTCCCAGGCTCGGCCCATGACGCACACATAATGCGCAACAGCATCTTGCCACGACTGATGTCCAATATGCAACAGGATCGTGCCTGTATTGTCGGTGAGTATGTGGAGTGGTGTAGCGTGCTGGTTGTGCGATGCTGTCCCCTGTCCAGTTGGAATTGCAACGGTTCTCTGTGTCCCTCACACCCAGGTGACTCTGCGTACCCGAATGGGGCATGGCTGCTCAGTCCATTGAGGAATCCTCGCACCCCAGCAGACGATCGCTACAATGAGGCACATGGGAGGACCAGACGTGTGGTCGAGCGTACCTTTGGCCTCCTCAAGTCCAGGTTCAGGTGCCTGGACCGCACCGAGGGTGCGCTGGCGTACTCCCCACAGAAGGTGTGCCAGATAGTGGTGGCGTGCTGCATGCTGCACAATCTGGCCATTCGGAAGCAGATCCCCCTCATCGTGGATGACGGAGATCAACCAGGGCCCCAGCCCGCAGACCAGGACAGCTCGAGTGAGGAGGACAGCGGAGAGGAGGAAGCTGGTAATGTGCGGCAGCAGCTCATCGCCCGCTACTTCACTTGACGGTGAGTGTCCATGTACGACGGCTGATGTGGCTGTATCTGTGCAGGTGTGTGTGTGCTGTGTCAGGGTGGCTGTTTGTTCACTGCGTGCTGTGTGTCAACGCTCCATGGCCAGGGTAGTATGCCACTGTTGGTGGCTGTGGCATTGTGCCCTATTGCTCTGTGCGATGTGTGTACATTGCTTGTAGTTGTTGACATGTACTGTGTGATGGGTGTGTGACACACTCATTGAATGTGCTCCTGTTCTGTCTCCCACCCCTAGGTCCCTACAGGCCCTCCGGATTCAATTGCCATGCCACGCATCAGGTGCCTTTCCGCCCAAGGTGGCCGTTGTATTCCGTACAAATAAAACACAGGGCACAAACAGCAGTTAGTGAAAAAGGTGCATTTATTACAAACTGTGACATGTGATTGTGTGTAAGGTGATGACAAAAGTGGTGCGTGCAGTGACAATGAGCTGTCGGTCATGGCTGCGTGATGATCAGGGTGTACCCACTGGTTCTATGTCCATAGTCCAACACACACATGCCATCCAGATGGCTGTGTGGAGTGGGATCGTAGTCCAAGTCAATGCAGTGGCTGGTCAAGGAAGGCTGGCGGAAGGCTGGCTGGCTGCCTCACTTGCGTTTGGAGCGTGCGAAGTCCTCCCGGGAGATCTGTTTCCACTTCGGACGGCCCCTTCCACGTTTGCGAGGGGGTGCCTGCTTGCGACATGCTGGTGGTTGAGGTGTGCTCACTGGCTGTGGACGCAGGGGAACTGGACACTGCTGCTCCACCCTGCGCCCCGGCAGGTGGTGGCGGAGGGGAGCTGCTGTCCCTGGCTGTGACCTCACCGCCACCACCAGCTGTCCCATGAGGTCCACGATTTGGCCCATACGGGCGTCCATGGACCTCAGCACCCCCAGCACCTCACGCGTGTCTGAAGCAGACCGGACCCATTGTCCTTGGGCCTCTTCATAGGCCCCAAGGACTCTGGCCATTTGAGGCAGGGCATGGCTCCCAGGGGAGGCTGGCGTTTCCCTGACCCTGCTCCTCCTACCAGTCCTGCTGCCACCGGCCTGCCCACTAGCCACATTGCTCACCACGGTCCTCGCTGTGGCTCCCAGGGTGGATCCAGTCGGCCGGGCCACCACCTGCGCTGGGGCTGGTGCCAGCGAAGACGTGGCGGTGGTGGCGGCGGTGGTGGTCGGTGCGGCGATGGTGGCGGTTGCGGCAGTGGTAGTGGCCACAATGACCGTGGGTGTGGCCGCAACGACAGTGGCAGCAGGGGGCTGGGAATGTTCAGCAGCCCTGGATGATGGGTTGGTGGGTAGGAGGGGTCCTGGGGAGCGGCTGGGCCCTGCCACACCAGATGGGCCTGCTTGGTGGTCCGTGTCCGAAGAGGAGGACAGATCCTCCAGATCCGTGTGTCCTCGTTGGGGGCTTGTAGGCTGGCTGTGCTGGCTGCTGGCTCCATCCCCAGCATCCAGCAGTTCGTCACCTGTGGAGAGAATGAGATTTGTTATTGTGTTGCACCTGGCGAAGTATGTATTTGTCGTCTGACATTAACAGTTCGTGCAATCTCGTACATGGGTTTCCCGGAGGCGTGTGTGTGGCTGTAGCATCTGTAGTTGTGTGTGCTTGGCAATGGGACTGTGTGCTGTGCACATGTGGCATGGGACGGATTGGCCATGCCGATGGGTGTGTTGCTGTGCCCCTACTTATTGTGACTCTGGTGTATGCGGGCTCCTGGCCCATCCTGGGTCTGGTTTGTACTTTGCTTTTGGTGTTCAGATGGGACGCTTAGGAACGCATATGGCAACATGGGGGCCATGCCCCAGATTCGCATTTGGGAGGGGATATGCTTTTGGGGTTCAAATGGAACGCTTAGGAACGCATATGGCAACATGGGGGCCATGCCCCAGATTCGCATTTGGGAGGGAATATGCTTTTGGGGTTCAAATGGAACGCTTAGGA